>JAJJMA010014824.1:5566-20306 GCA_023529015.1 Papaver nudicaule | reverse complement strand
TTTTTCTTTATTTATTCTTCTAATGACAATAATCAAGTTGCTTCGATTACATTCGTAGTTTAATTAAAGTGCTTCAATTTCCTTCGACTGGAGTGCTTAATCGTTTTCCCTTGAAGTTGATCAAACTATAGGTATCATTCTCTAATGCTTTTTCGATGGCATTTGGGCCTGCTCAAAAGAGATTTCCTCGGTGATCACTTTGCTGCCTTCACTGATGTTCGATCTTACTTCGCTTACTGCTTTCTTAAGACGCTGATGCACCATTTTGTTTATTGTTTGTTATCATAAATTGCTCCCTGTCCTTGCACCATGGACTCTTTCCTAGCTGAGAAGGTTCCATGATTGGTTGTGGAGTTGTCTTTGGTTTCCTGCCTCTACTTCGGCGATGAACTCTTTAATGCTAGATTATGTTATTTTTAGCTGCTTATTCTGAATCCCCGAATCTTGTTTCGAGCCTTCCCTTTGTTGTACGTTGATTTCATTACAGATACGAGATTCAAAAGGATCCCCCATTATTTCAGCTATCCCAGTTGGTCTTGGGAATCAGATTTTTATGTGAAGTGTGGAAGCTACCCCCATTAAACCATGTAACCAAGGTCTCCCCACAATAGCAGTGTATGGAGAATCAATATCTACTACACAGAATGAAGTAGGTAGTTCAAGATTGCCCACATAGACTGTTAAAGGTAGCTCTTCCATGGGTAATGACGGTTTACCATTAAAGCCAAACACATTGTATGTCGAAGGTAGTAACCCTGAATCCTTTCCAAATAGCTGGTCATGAGTCTTACCAAAAAGTATATCGACGGAACTCCCTGATCCACGAGGATCTTTGGCATTGCCATTTTTTCAATGTGTAAAGTTATTACCAAAGGGTCATTGTGTGACCTTCCTCCATCTGGGATATCTGCATCAGAAAAGAAGATTGGTTCCTTTTGCCATTCCTCGAGAGGTTTCTTTATGGCTACACTCATTATCTCTTTTCCTTCGGAGTCCCTTTTGTGAATTCTATGTGTGATGTTATTTCTGAAACTGTATTCGCTAACTTCCGCATGTACTATCGAATTGTAATCATTGAACCTTGGATATTTCGATCGATTGTTATTACGTATGCTTCATCTTTCTTTTCTTCTTTCGTTTGTGGCTGGTGTGGAGGTGGGTTTGGTAATCCCAGAAGATGATCGAATTTTCCTTTCGAAATGAACTAATGAACCTGATCATGTGATGTGACGCAATTCTCGGTGGAATGTCCATAAAACTTGTGGAATTGGCAAAATCCCTCGAGTTCCTCGTGTGTGATGGCTGAAATCCCCTACTTTTTGGATAGCGAATTTCACTTGCTGATTCAGATTGCTCAATGCATCGCAGTGCTACTTCGAGAGGTACACTAAGCTTCAGAAGATTTCTGTCTTGAAAGGAGGGACTCCAGATCTTGGTACTCCGAACTTCCTGTTATAGGATCCTCCTTTGTATCCTCTTCGGGAATCATTCTTTTTGTTGTCATTATACCTTATGTTATCGTTATACCTTCCATCATCGAACTTTCCTTCATTTCCATATCACCCATTATCATTCTGTCTTTCTCTTTTAGACTATTCCCCCTCTTGGTTGTCCATAGATTGACCTTTACTTGTCCCTAACAGTACTTTCTTGAGAGGTTCCACAAGCCTCTTGACTTCATCTCGCTCTTCCAGGGATAAGTTGTTGATCGAGTGCACTTTCTTCGACATGACGTCCTTTCCTTGTGTTGCATGTTCCTTAATTTCTTATAATGTAATTCGCTCCCTTTGATATTTTCTAAGGTCTTGCAGTGTTTCAACGTTTTTCGAGAAAAGCTTGTCGTATAGGGGATGTTTTTTATCGAGTGCATTCAGGTAAGCTCGAACTTTGTCCTTTTTCGTGGCTCCATTTCCAACTTCCACGCATTGCGCGGTCCATCTTTCTGTCAAGCTATTGGTGGACTCCTTGGGTCTTACCTTAATGCTAAATAATTTCTCCACTCCAGATTTCGATGAATTCTTGTGGAAGAAATGAAGCAAAAACACTTTAGACAAGTCATCGAATGATGAAATCGAACACACTGGTACGCTATCATACCAAGCTAAAGACTCTCATTTCAAACTCGATGGGAAATATTTACAGAGCACCTCATCCTTGTCAGCCCATGCTAGGAATAATCTTTGGTACATTCTTATGTGATGAGTTGCATCTCCAGTCCCATCGAAAATAGAATTAAAGACTGGCATAGTGCATTTAGATGGGATAGGATTGCTAAGAGTTCGAAGCTTAATGGTGATCGGTTGACTTCGTTAATGGCTTTCCTTAGCTTCACATTTGCAGACGTTTGTATTCTACTATCGATAAGCTCTGCTCGCATGGCCTTTATCTCTTCCATCATTACCTTCTGTAGTGCGGCTGCTTTGGCGTCCTTTTACGCTTGTTCATTCTCATATACTAGGTGTATGTTATTACCTCTTGATCAAATGCTTGGTTCGATGCGATGGCTCGATACTTCACCCCTTCGTTCGACTAAGTTTCTTCGTTCTTCGACGTATTTTCTCGATGTGGAATGACGCCTGGATTGCGAGTTTTGGTGGGAGTGGCCTTCACGGCTTCATTTGTAATTTGACGTTGATTTCTAAACAGTTTTCTTGTTTGCTTCGAGTAATTGCTGCTTAAGTTTTCTGATTTTCCTGTTATTTCTTATGAGGTTTTTGAATTGCGCACCCCTTAAGGTTTCTTCCTCAGTTGGTTGGTGTATTTGTACAATATTGTCTGACCTTTCCTCTTCTTCTTCTTCTTCTTCGACCTCATGAATTGGTTGCTCTGGAAATCCTTTTCCATCTGGTCCTAGATCTTCGATGAATACTTCATCCTCGTTTACTTGTTCCATGTGTTGTACTGTACTTGCTGCTATTTCAGGTGAAAGTCCTTTGCTGGTTGATTGCCTAGTATTAGGTCTCGAAGAGCCTGTTCCTTGTCTCGATGAGCCCATTCCTTGCCTCGGCATCTGGTTGAATTTCGATGTCATGGTGACAATGACCTGCAAAAAGTAACAGACCCGTGAGGTCCAAGGCGGCTACCCCAGTGTACTATTGGTCTGACATGCATTCTAATAGTTATAACAGAATCTGACATGCGAGATTTTTGGGGGATTTGTGTGTACGATCCAATGAAATTCCTGATACAAAAACTTTTGTAACTTATTTCCCTAAAAACCCTGATTCGCCTAGATCTTCCTTCCAAAAATGGAGGTACCAGTAAATCAACTTTTCTTTAACTTTTCCTAAAAGGGATACGATAGATCTAAAAGTGACTAAGTTACTTTCCTGATATGACTTTTGATAGGAAAACCCTAAAGTAACCCTAAGCAGGTTTTAGCAGTATGAATCATATATAAAAATCGTAAGGGTATTTGCTAGAAGTAATAATGGAATCGAAATCAAAAGCTATTGTTTCTACCAAATTTTTGAGAAATATCCTTTCATTCTTCTTTTCCATGAAAACTTGTTTGAATTTTTTTTTGGAACTTGGTTAGATCTCTATATTTCAAAGCTTGAATTCCTTGGAAAACATCGATATATCACAGTGATGATTTGCTTGAAGTTCTTCAGTACCTTAAAGCTTAAAATCTTTAGATACTTAAGATGGTGGAGCTTATTTTAAGTAAAGAATGGAGAAATAAAAGTAAAACTCGAAAACCCTAGGAAAAAAAATTCTGGAAATTTTGAAAACAAAGCATAGGCAGACCTAAGTCATTTTAATCAGTCCCTGTTTCTATCGCCAAACTGTGTTGGTATAAAATCTGCATAGAGATATTATACCTAACAACCATGAGAAGAATATGATTATAGAAAATATAAAGAGTGAATCAAATGTAAATCAAAGCATCGAGTTCCTATAAGAACTATCCGTGAGTGTATAAAATACCATCGCCAGCGAAACTAGCCTTAGTGATGAAGTTGTGTAAACATGAGACAACTAAGACGTACAGAATCTTCTAGGAGCATTGGCGGTGATGTAAAGTGAATGAAGCATCTATCCCGGCGAAGTATTTCTAGCAGAGCAAGGTGAGTCCCATCAGGGCAAAAGGAATCTGTACGAACGAGTAGTTGAGAAGTGGTTGTGCATTTAAGGAAGGACAGAACAGATCTATTGTCAGAGTTGACTGGTTGACTCAGTGGGATCACCGTCACCAATACTTGTTCGCAAAGATGAAGCATCGCCAAAGTTGGAGAAACCATACCAAGACCGTTGAGAATCACGTGAGGGTGAAAGAAGACAAATCATGTCAGAGAAGGTCGCTATCAGTATTAGTTGTAATCCATTGTAAGCTCTCCCTATATAAGGCGAGATACCCCCATTGTGAAAGGGGTTGGTGTGATTTCAGTCTGGCTTAATAAGAGGAAAAGTGAGTTATCTCCTTGCTCTCCCCAATCCAGTGTTGTACGAGTGATAATCTACAGCTTGAGAGAAATAGTGTTCTAAGTCAAGGTGAGAAATGTAACCCAACTTCTAATAATGGAAACCCTTGGATGTAAGCCTCAGGCATGAGGAAGAACCAAGTAACCCGCTGTCAAGTATCTCTAACTCTAGTTCTTTACTGCTTTGATATTGTGTGTATGTTTGTATGATGTTGTATGTGAATCATTGGGTGTACATTCAAAGATCTAGCTATGGGATTTTTGACTGTTACATTTTGGTGCTAGAAGGTTCATCATGATTGTGTGCGAAAGTAGTAGTTTTTAATGGTAAAAATGATGTTTTAGAGATATATCCACATAATAATGCTATTTTTAGTATATTTTAAGTCTCTGCTGCAGTAGGAGGTTATTTTTAGTATAGTTTTCTATGCTTGGCGAATCTTTACCCAGAAATATTTCCATTTATAGTAACCATTTGCTGTGAACTGCAATCCTGGCTTGTCTTTCGGCCAACTTTGCTTTAGAAGATCAGAAGTATGTTCATAATAAGACCCTACTGTGCATCATTGATTGTTAGAGTGAGTTGTAGTTACTTGCCTTTTAGTGAAGGGGTGTGGTTACCTTTGAGGTTGTCATGTTAGTTTGATGAACATTTACAAAATTGTTAACTGCTTGTTCTTTCACCCACAATTACGCATGGCATAAGAACTTAAGCTTCATATGAACATATTTCGCCGTACAATCTTTTGATTCATAAGGCATCAGTTTTTCAAACAGTTGTTATGTTTTAGGTTGTGAATAATTTTGAGATTTTTCATGTTAGTCCTTCTCTACCTAACTAAGATCACATGTCTAATATAGTACAGTATTACTGTCATTTTTGTCTCATACTAGGTTATATTTTAAACAAAAGATTTTCAACTACCTCCACTAACTTGTGGGGCATTTACTAACAGTACTATCAGAGTAATACTGTCAGGGAGTGCTTTTGTTTTGTTTCATAGGTTGACGGCGAATGGCGTCTAAAAGCAAGGGAAATCATCTATCGTCGAGTGCAAACCCGAAGCCACCGGCGAAATATCCACAGTTGACAAACAATACTCAGCATTTACGAGAAGTAAAGGAATCGCTATGCCGCCACCTTCAGGCGTTGGCACTTCTCCCTTGAATGGCGAGTCGCATGAAAAACCTAACGTCCAGCAGCCAAATATTCAGGACGCAGTAGAAGTGGAGGATGTGACCGAGCAAGATGAGCTAGAAGCAATGGGAGAGACAAATGATTTGACACACCGACAGGGTAAAGGCATTGATACGAGCGTTATGGGCGAAAACTCAAAGAAGGCCGCTACTACCAAGGGAGCTGTCGGCGATCAACCTACTACTGTTGCAGCAATTCCAAAAGCAGTTGGCGAAACTTTGGCGAGACCAATTGTACTTCAAGGGGAGAATGTGGGTTCTAACAGCGCCACAGACACTATATTGCAAAAGTTCATAGAAATAAACGCCCAGAATCAAGAACAAATGCAACTTCAAATGAAATTATAGATGAAAATGATGTTGAAGAGTAACCGAGAGATAATAGAGGAAAACAAAAAGTTTTTCTTATCTAGCAGCAGCAGCAGGAGTCGGTCATCGCAATCGCAGCCAACTATTCACTCCAGAAAGAAGGAGGTGTCTACTACAACGACGAAGAAGGACTCACAGAGTGTCGGGTCTGAGAATCAAAAGAAAGGTCCTGAAGGATCTGGCGATAACGAAAACAAGGATGGCTTAAATGACGTGGTGAGAGGACAGTTACGGCCATTGCGTAAGCAGGTGGAAATTTTACAAGGTTCGCCAAAGGATGTCAAGTTGGCAAAAGCAATCCCGGAGGCCAAGAAAACACCTTTTAAGCAAAACATCGTAACAGGTCATATATCCAGAAGGTTCGCGATGCCAACTTTCACGTCAATCTTCGACAGTACAGGAGACTCGTCACAACATTTGAAGATCTACAAAAGGGACTTGGCGGCATGGACTAATCGAGATACCATAATGTGCAAATCATTTCCCGCATCCCTCAAAGAGGAAGCCCTGTCATGGTATGATGGCCTGGAGGAGGACTCAACAGGAAAATTTAAAGAGCTGGAGGCTTTGTTCTTACTAACATACATTCACAATAACCTCGCTAGGCCGGGGGTTGAAAAGTTGTTTGCTGATAAAAAGAGGCACGACGAAAGTTGTAAAAGTCATACTGAAAGATGGAGAAAGTTTTGTAGCGAAGTAGGTTCAGGGGTTTCTGACAAAGATAAGATTCGGGCATACATCAGCGCTATGGAATCGTTAGACCCAATCTTCAAAGCCTTGTACTGCGACACGCCGAAAGATATGAAAATATTATGTGTTAAGCAAAATGAATTTATGGTTTATGAGGAAATTCAACAGGAAGAGCTTCGGCAAAAGAAGGAGAAGGCGAAGCAGATCCATTCTATCAACAGTTACTCTCCAGGAACATGAGGAAATAAAGAGGGAATGGTTAAGATTAGAGCAGCAACGACTGGCGAAAGCCCCATCATCAATAGTTGTGGTTCCTAAGGTTGAGCAGAAGCAGGTACATCAGAAGCCTAATGGTAATCAGCAGTGGAATTTGGCCAAGCGGGATAACTATGAAGATAGCGACAAGACAATAGGGGAAGGAATGATGGAGGAAATGGACGTGATACTCGGCGACAAGGGGATAGGAGGAATAACGGTGGTAACAGGAACTTCGGCGAGAGAAGGGCAAATCAGCAAGATTTTCAGGATGCCACTCTCTCAAAGCTTCGCGTTTCATATACTGATGCTTGGGGGCAGATTGAGAGTTCACATTGCAGAGATGAGATTCGTTATCCTTACAACAGGGGAAACCCTAAGTTTCCTCCATCTAACACTACTGTTTACTGCCAATACCATCAGTTTCATGGCCATTCAACTGAAAATTGTGCAGGTTTGCAGCGTGAAGTTCATAGATTCATTCGCCAAGGGAAATTTCAGGAGTTCCTTGAACTGCCGCCACCACCGCCAGTAACCCCAACGATGGTGCAGCCAATCCAGGTCGTTCTTTTGCCAGATGTGTTTCAGGTGACTGTTGAGCGCGATCTGGAGGTATTGGATTGTCTCTCTATTGTGCATTCAAAGATCACCAGAGATGAATTCCACAGTAACATTATGTCAAGAGTGCATAAGCGAGACAGGCCAGGGATGGAGATTTGCAGTGTCGCTGTCAAGCAAACACCTTAGAAGGAATGGATGAAAGCTCATGTATGTTTCTCGGCGGAAGAAGTTCCATAGGAGGGGCGAAACCATAATGATCCTTTGGTCTTGACTAGGCCTGTCAACGGTAGCTATCGGAACGGATATTCGCTCTACCGCTACTGTTAGGCTAACATTTATCGGATATCCATTATCCGTTAATATCCGTCGGATATGTAAAATCTACTACCATTACCGTTAGGGTTAACTTATCGGATATCGGATAATTATCCGGTAATATCCGCTAAGACATAAGATCCTAAAGCTTCCAAAATTTGGGGTCACAGATATTTTGGAAAACTCAACCATGATATTAACCAACAAAAACTAGATCAGGATTGAAGAAACGAGAATGAATGGGGAAAAAAAAATCTTAACAAACTATCGATCTAGAGATATAATTAGATCTTGATTTGACAACTCCTTCAAAAATTCTTCAAATAGTTTTGGAGACTATAATATCCCCCCGACTGGTTGAAACATAGGAGAATTTCCTTGCTTTTCCCAAATCAAGCAAAATTCGTGCAACCGGAAGCATAAAATTATTATGTATATAAACGAACAGAATTATATTTTAATTGGGTAAACCTAAGTTTACAAGACCGGAAAGAATTAAGACTTCAAAACTGATTTGGTAATATGAATATAAATCCTTCAAAACTTAGATCTGAAAGACTAATAAGAGAAGGAGGAAGATGAAGTTGCCGAGCAAAAAAAAAGAAAAGAAAGGAGGAAGATAAGTTATATGGGCGGTTTGATTCTTTGGAAAGTGGGAGAAAGGGATATATACTATTATACCCTTATTTCTATCGGATATCGGATAATACCCGTCGGATATTAGCTTTACCATTACCGTTTGGTTAACATACATTTATCCGTTATCTTATCGGTATCCGATATCCGATATCCGATATGACGGATAATATCCTATAGGATAATGGATTTCGGATCGGATGTCGGATTTTTCGGTTTCCATTGACAGGCCTAGTCTTGACTATTCAGATAGGAAAGTATAATGTCCCTAGAGTGCTGGTGGACCCTGGGAATTCGGTTGATATTCTTTTCAATTAAGCTTATCAGGTTATGCAGTCTAAAGATTCGCTGGTAGCCCCACTGATGCAGTCGAAATATAACATTTATGGATTCAACGGGATCACGTCCAAGCCTAAGGGCGAAGTCACGTTAAAAGTGGTCACCTGTAAGGAGTTAACTTTAGACACCACTTTTTGTGTCGTGGATGTGGATTCGCCGTATGCCGCAATTCTTGGGAGACCTTGGTTGCACAGTCTGAAGGGAGTTCCGTCTACTTATCATCAGTGCTTAAGGTTCCCAATACCCAAAGGAGTCGCCGAATTTGTGGGAGAACCAGCTGAGGCCAAAGCTTGCAATATCGCTGATGTGGAGATGCGCGAAAATAGGAAGGCGAGGTTGAATGAGAAAAAGAGGCAAGAAAAAGAAGTTGTTAAGGACCAAGAAATCAAAAAATTTGTCGCCAATCCTTTACAGTATGTTCATTCGGTGCAAGGTGAAACTTCGGGGAAAGGGGTTGTAGCGCCTATATAGCAATTAAAGGAACCTTCGCCGATGGGGGAACCAGAACTGCATTTTACAGCAATGGAACCTACAAAAGATGTGAACATCGGCGAGGAAGGAAACCCAAAGATGGTAAAAGTTGGTACACTATTGACAGAAGAAGAGTTGACGCAGTTGTAGGCTTTGCTAAGAGAGTATGTGGACGTCTTCACTTAGAGGATGGACGAGGTGCCAGGAATTGATCCAGAAATATCATGTCATAAATTGGACATCGACCCAAAGGTCAGGCCATTCAAGCAGCGAATACGAAAGTTGGCTCCAGCGTACAAGGAAGCAGTAGAGGCTGAAATTGACAAGATGAAGGCGTTAGGCTTCATTATACCAGTACAATATCCTGAATGGATATCGGACATGGTGGTAGTACCTAAGAAGAACAAGGGAGTAAGAATCTGCATCGACTTCAGCGACCTTAACAAGTCTTGTCCAAAAAACAGCTTTCCCCTGCCACGCATTGATCAGACTGTGGACGCTACTTCTGGCCATGAACTCTTGTCCTTCATGGATGGCTATTCAGGATACAACCAGATACATTTGGCGTTGGAAGATCAGCGGCATACGGCTTTCTTTTCAACCAAAGGGTTATTCTGCTATACTCGGATGCCTTTTGGGTTGAAGAATGCTGGGGCCACTTATCAGGAAATGGCTCAGAAGATGTTTGAAAAATGGATTGGGCGGACCATTGAGGTTTATGTGGATGATATGCTGGTAAAGAGAAAGAAAAAGCAGACCCATGTACAATACTTGAAGGAAATATTCGACCATATGCGACTCACCAAGTTGAAGATAAACCCAGCCAAGTGCGTTTTCGGCGTTACCTCGAGGAAGTTTTTGGGATATGTCGTCACAAAAATGGGGTTAAAGCAGATCAGGCAAAGGTGCAAGCTATCATGGATATGCCTTCTCCGGCGACAGTGAAAGATATTCAGCGCCTCAACGGAACTTTGGCTTCGCTTAATAGATTTATCTCAAGATTCTCTGATAAATGCAAGCTTTTCTTTAATATGTTAAAAAGGGGAGAAAAATTCGCCTGGACGGATAATCACGAGGCTGCATTTCAAGGCATCAAAAGATATCTCGCCACTCTTCCAGCTATTCAGCCACCAGAACCCGGCGAAGAATTAAGAGTCTATCTCACCGCAACTCCAGGAGCCATCAGCGCGGCGTTGGTAAGAATGAAGGTGGAGAAACGCCGATATATTACATTAGCAGGAGCCTAGAAGAATTATACCAAGCTTGAACAACTAATTCTAGCACTGGTTTTCGCATCTCAGCGACTTCGTCCATACTTCCATGCTCATCCTATTACTGTCTTGACCAAAACACCAATTGAATCCATCTTACATAGCTCCCAGAGAGTAGGGCGGATCGCCAAATGGAATACTCAGATTGAGAAGTTCGGCGTGAAGTATGAAATACGCACTGGTCCCAAGTCATCGTCGACTTTCTTGATGATTTCCCAGTGGATGAAGAAGAACGGGTAGAAGATATGCCATTCATGCACAATGACACTGACACTGGGGTGCCAGACTTATTGCATAGAAGCCCGGATGGATGGAAAGTATATGTTGATGGATCCGCGAACAGAGAAGGCAAAAGAATTTGAATTTTATTCACCTCGCCAAAAGGGGCAAGAATAGTCCATTCGCTGAGATTAGAATTCCCGGCGACTAACAATGAGGCATAAAATGAAGCGGTGATACATGCCATGCGGCTACTCATAGAGATGGGCATTAGCGATGTTCGATTGACCAACGATTCACAGTTAGTGATTAGACAAATCTCGGGACGATGTCAAACAGTAGATCCTTCCTTACAGAAATATCTAAAACTTGCTAGGGAGTACATCCAACAAATTACTGGTATCAAGTTTAGACATATCTGTAGGAAAGATAACAGGCATGCCGATGCTCTTGCATTCATTTCATCAATGATGACAGATACAGAAATTACTTCCATAGCAATTGAGCGAGTACAACAGTCCTCAGTAGATGAGAGAGAACGAAGAGAAGTGTTGGCGATGGAGACAGAAGACTCGGCGAGACAGACTGGCGAACACCAATAAGATATTATCTTGATCGCCTTACTACTCCAGCAAATAAGACTCTGGCACATCAAGCAATCAGCAGGTCGGCAAATTATGAGCTCAGAGACGGTATATTGTACCGAAGATCATTTTCAGGACCATTGCTAAGATGCGTAACAAGGGAAGAAGGAAAGAAGTTGCTAAAGGAGATCAATGACGGAGATTGCGGGAATCACAGCGGACAGAGGGCACTCGCTTTGAAAGTAAGAATGCAGGGGTATACTAGTGGTCGTAGATGAATAGCGATGTCAAGGAATATACTCGCCGATGTAGGCAATGCCAAATTTTTGGAAAAGGGATAAAAGCACTGGCGATGTCTTTACATTCAGTTATCAGCCTGTGGCCTTTCGCCAAATGGGGGGGTAGATATTATAGGCCCACTTTCTACAGGCCCAGGGCAGAGAAAATACATCATCGTGGCTACGGATTACTTCACCATGTGGTGTGAAGCTAAAACTTTGAGGACAAAATCAGGACAAGAGGTGTTTATATTCCTATGGGAAAACATATTTTGTAGATTTGGCGTGCCAGCGGAAATTTGCACTGACAATGGAAAAGCGCTTGTTGGCGATAAAATTAGAGACCTACTTGCCACATATAGTGTTAAGCTGGGGAAATTAACCTCTCTTTACCCTCAGAGTAACAGACAGGCGGAGGCGACTAATAAGACCATTGGAATGGGTATGAAGAAGCGAGTGCAGGTACATGGGAAGTCATGGTGCGAGCACCTGCATAATGTTCTATGGTCATATAGGACAACAGTCAGAGAGGCGACTGGGGCATCTCATTTTCTTCTTACTTTCGGCACAGAGGCAGTATTTCCATCAGAGGTTATCCTTCCTACAACAAAACGAGAAGCCTGGGAAAAGAATTTAAACACTGATTTGATATTGGCTAAGCTTGATGATGTAGAAGAGCAACGGTTAATAGCATTAACTCATATGGAGAATTATCATCGGTGATTGTCCAGAGATTATAACAAGAGAGTAATTCCCAGGGAGTACCAGCTAGGAGATTTGGTGTTGCGAGAAATCCCACTTTCCCAGCGTAAGGGTTGCAGAAAGTTGATGCCAGTATGGGAAGGTTCTTACATCGTCAAACGAGGAGCGGGAGCTGGTGCATATGTAGCATGGCAAGGAGTTGGAGCATCCTTGGAATGCTAAGTTTATCAAGAGATATTATCCTTGAGTCAATGATGTAAAATTCCGAAGTCTTGGGCGGGCATAATACCCAGGAAATCTTATTAGCTTATGTAAACAACATCGAATAAGATACAGGGAGGTAGGTTTGCTATTATGCACCGAACCCCATTAACAACTTACTGTGTCATTTACATTTCGCCGAGATACTCCTTGGGACATGCCAAATTTTGAAAATCCAAGAGTTTCGCCGACAAAAGAGCAAATAGCTCCTGACCAAAAAGGTCTCGCCGATGCAAAATGCCCTAGACTAAAAAGTCCCTAAGAACTAGCAAGTTCATACAAAAACCCTGATCAGGTCACACAAAAATAGCCAAGTGCTAATCACTGAGGCAAAATGTTATGACTAAAAAGTCTCTAAGAGCTAAGAGCTCCCGACCCAAAGGGTCTAATTCCACTAAGGGATGAACCTTGATCAATCCTCCTGAAATGACGGAGCTATGGGTAACACATTGTATAATTCATTGTAAAACCAATTCCGCTACTTGTTGATGTGTAAGGTTTAGAAGAAAAATATAATACTCGTGGAGCACTGGCGATAAGCCACGGCTCCCCACTAACCAAACACTTATGTTAAGATCGACGACGGGTACAAGTAGCATAGTAAATGGAGTATGAATTTACTAGCCGGATAACCATACGACATACCATTTGAATGTGATGATCAGCGAAGGGTTATGAAAACATTCCTTACTGGAAAGACGAAGTCAAGTGATATTTCAATGATATTTCAAAAGATATTACATGATAACATTGAAACAGAAGATAAAAGTTCTACAAATAAAGCCAAAAAAGAAACAACCTTTACATGGGACAAGTCTTGGGATCATTCCTCATCCGAGCGATGGTCTTCGGCGTCACTCTCATGGTCCTCGACATTTTCTTCTTCTTCAGATTTGCCATCCTCATTTCCACTTTCGACGACTTCCTGATGTGAGGTTTTTTCAGGAATGACATATTTCTCTGGAATTTCAAGCCCTCGCTTAGGAAATTCATCATTTATGTAATCCTGAACAGTGACGAAAGCAAGTTTAAGCAGTTGCTTGTCATGCTTTTCTTCTTGGGCCACCAGTTTCTTCTCAGCGAGATTCAGATCATTTTGAAGACTATCGCGGAGCTTCCCAATATATTCAACTTTGTCGTCCAGCGCCTTGATCTTTTCCTCGCACTGCTGATGCTCTAGGAGTTTGTTGTTCAGATTTGAGATGGTGGCAGGGCATTCCTTGTGAGCAGATATGGCCTTGTCCAACTTCCCTTCACATTCATTGTGGGCTATCATATTTTTCGCCAACTCAGAGATTGTCTTGGTACAGCCGGCATGATCTTCAACTATCTTCTCATGTTTCTTCAACTCTCTCTCCAGGTGCTGGATTTGATATGAAAATGAGAAAAGCAAAGTAGCATTAGATCTGAGTCAAAGGAGAATTTTAGCAGCGGCACACCCTAGAAATCTACCTTCTAGCCCTCGCACATGTCGTCGAGCGCTTTCATGTGAATTACTAATGGTAGCAAGTTTGGATTCAAAACTTTAGTTATCACTGGGACCTAACATCCTAGATATCAGGGTTTGTTGTGAGGTCAACTGCTGATAATATTCCCTAGCACGATCGCCATATATCTTGGCGAAATCTTTATGACGCTGAATCTCTAGCAAAGCAGTTTCTTTCTCGGTGGAGACATGAATTAATTGGTGGTGTAATTCATTAGCTCTTGCCCTTTCAGTCTGCCATAAACCGTTTACTCGGGTATGATCGATTATAGCGTCTTCTTTCGCTTTCAGAGCAAGCTTCTGTCGGCGAATGGCTTCATCTCGATCACCCTCAACCCAACCTAGCTCTGACCGAGCATCTTTGGCCACACAATCAAGATTTTCATTAAGTTTTCTAACGTATCTTAACTCTCAGCGATACCACTTGACGTCTCGGTCAAAATCAAACAACAACCAGCATTGCCGGGCATTAGCATCAGCGAGTTTGTCGATCTCGATTTCAGCTCGCCACAACCGTGATTCGCGAAGTTGTTGGCGACCTTAGAAGGGATGACGTCTAAGGGTTTCGGCGAAAGTGAAATAAAAACAATATACAAAGGAAAAAAGGGGGAAATGGAGATTATGAAGCTCACCTTGGAGTTTCTCTTGTGCCTCGGAAGATGTTTGCTCCTTCTTGCGAAGC
>JAJJMA010014822.1:0-11150 GCA_023529015.1 Papaver nudicaule | reverse complement strand
CTTTTACTGGTAGGACGCGTGTTGAGCGATTCTCCGAGTGTGTTCTTGTTTATGTGCCTCGTGGGCCAAAACCTATTTGACAGGTAGGGCGCGTATTAAGCGTCCCTCCGAGTATGTCCTTGTTTATGTGCCTCATGGGCTAAATTTCTTTTGCTGGTAGGGCGCGTGTTAGGCAATCCTCCGAGCGTGTATCGATAGTTTAATCAGATAATTGTAGATTAATCAGTTGGTGTAATCTCCCCGAGCGTATTCCAATAATGTGTTGCATAATTCTTGCGTGATCTTAGTATGTGGCTCTGAAATCATTTTGTGTTTTTGCTGGTAGGGCGCGTGTTAAGCGACCCTCCGAGCATTTTTCGATAGTTTGGAACGCCCAGAGCGTGTTTTGATGATGTATAGATTAATCAGCTGGTATAACGCCTGTCTTAGAGTGGTCGCGTATCAGGCGTTCCACCGAGCGTGTTCCAGTAAAAGGAAGCGTGTTCAGTGCGCTCCTGAGGCAGCGTGTTCAGTGCGCTCCTTATGGGTTTTCGGTGCCCAATCGACTAGGGTGTTCAGTGCCCTTGTGCTTAATCGATTTTGTTGTAAAAGGAAGCGTGTTCAGTGCGCTCCTGAGGCAGCGTTTTCATGGCGCTCCTTTAGGGTTTTCGGTGCCCATAAGATAAATGATTTGACTAAAGGAAAGAGCATATATCTCTCTTGTTATTTTTTTTTTTGGTTTACATATGATAATAAACAAACGAAAGTAATGATAAGAGGTGGAGGTTACCACCAACGTTCCCTGGCCCTAACCTCTTATGCATAATATAATTTAATCCATTTGACGTTAATTGGGGTGTCGATTTTTTCGCCGTTCATGTGGTTGAGGTAGTAGTAGCCACTTTCTGCAACCTTTCGTACGATGTAGGGTCCGCGCCAGTTCGCTGCGAATTTCCCTGCGAATTTCCTTTGCACATGCTTTGCAATTTTTAGTACCAGTCGCCAACTTCGAAAGAGCGAGGTATTACCTTCTTGTTGTAATGACGCGCCTTAGTATCTCTATATTTTTCAGCGAATTTTTCCGCCCTTGCCCTTCTTTCTGCTAGCGCGTCAAGGTGTGCGATTTTAGTTACATTATCAGGTTCCGCGTGGCTGGCCATCGCTACTCTGGCTGACGGTACTGCTACTTCCGCTGGTAAGATGGCATCCTCTCCATATACCAAAGAGTAAGGCGATGCTCCTGTTGAGCTCCGCTTGGAAATCCTATAGGCCCACAGCGCCAAAGGCAATTGTTCATGCCACCCTCTATGATGATCATGGACAGTTTTGCTTAGGATTTTGAGCAGCGTTTTGTTGGTGGACTCTGCCAATCCGTTTCCCTGTGGGTAGTATTCGGTCGACGCGTGTTGTTTTATGTGGTATTTGGCCAACAAGTCCGCCACCTTCTGGTTGATGAATGAAGTGCCGTTGTCTGAGCGAATGATCATTGGCGCGCCGAAACGACAAATGATGTATTCCTTGATAAACGCGGCAATGGTTTCTCCTTCATAGTTTCGCAGAGGCGCTGCCTCTACCCACTTGGTTGAATATTCCGTGGCTGTGATTATATATTTGTGCCTCCCAGAAGATAGAGGGCTTATAGGACCAATCAAGTCCAGGCCCCAGCTGTGGAAAGGCCATGGAGCGACTACGCTATGTAGTTCTTTGTGTGGCGCTTGAATGATGTTTCCATGAAGTTGGCAAATACCGCATTTCCTCACAAAATCTGTCGTGTCCGCCTCCATGGTGGGCCAATAGTATCCACTGTCGTGAACATGTATGAATAATTTGCGTTTTCCTTGATGTTCCGTCTCATGCGCTTTGGTCATTACTGTTCGCGCTTCTTCATTATTCAGGCATCTTAGGGCGCCGTTATTAAAACTTCGCCTGTACAGTACTCCTTCGTTAATGAAGAAATGCGCTGCTTTTTTCTTTATTACCAAGGCTTCTACCTCATCGCCCGGAAGTGATCCGTTCCTCATATAGTTTATGTATGGTTGTCTCCAGTCCAACTCTTCGATCGTACAAACTTCCGCTGGTTGCGGCGGCGCTTGGCATTCCGTACAATTGTTCTGTAAAGACGCGGCTTGTGTCGCCATCTCAGGCCAGTAATACCCTTGCCTTTGTATCCTCCTGTACAATGGGACTACCCCTGAGTGTCCACAAGTTTCCTGATGGACTTTGTCCAGGAGGTTTATCGCTTATTGACTCCCTACGCACCGTGCTAGAGCTCCCCCTGCCATTCGGTAATACAGCTGCCCTTTGATGACCACGAAAGATTTCAATTTTTTGAATAACATCGATCTGTCTTCCTTTGGCTTGCTGAGTTCTCTCATGACTCCCTTTCTCCAATCATTTTCTTCTTCAAATTTCATTTCTCGCAACCACGTGCTAGGCAGTTCTTGCTTGTATACAGTAATCGATCCTTCATCTTTGCCGTTCAAATTGATTTTCGCCGCCAGTGTTGCCAAAGCGTCGGCATGTCTATTCATGGCTCTTCCCGTGTGTCCTAATTCTATCTGGACGAACTTGGCCATCTGCTCTTGTACCTCCGCGCGATAGGGTGCTAGCCGTTCTTCTTTGAGTATGGACGCTCGGCTAGATAAACCATGGGGTTTGCTGCAGCAACCACCACCGTTTGATGCGCCAACAGGTATGGCCTTAACTTTTGAGCAGCATAGATAAGAGCTAGGCATGCTTGCTCTATGCGGGGATACCTCACCTCGGCCTTCTTCAGCAGATGACTTACGTAATATAT
Organism: Papaver nudicaule; assembly: GCA_023529015.1. Classification (NCBI taxonomy): domain Eukaryota; kingdom Viridiplantae; phylum Streptophyta; class Magnoliopsida; order Ranunculales; family Papaveraceae; genus Papaver; species Papaver nudicaule. The sequence goes on along the minus strand of JAJJMA010014822.1, from coordinate 8,374 downwards.
GGGGAAAAGTTGGTCATTTCCTAAATCTTGGGCGAGGAGCGCTCCTATCGCTTCAGTCGTGTATGCTAGATAGAGATGCAGCTGCTTGCCTGGTATTGGGGGACGAAGGACTCGTGGGCAAGTCAAGCATCGTTTTATGTTGTCGAAAGCGGCCCGTTGGGTATCTCCCCATTGGAACACGCATCCTTTCTTTAGTAATGGGGTAAAAGCGGCCATCATCTGGGCGAGTCCTGGTATGAATCGCCTAATATAAGATATTTTCCCCAGAAAACTCTGGAGCTCCTGTATGTTAGAAGGGTTGTCCATACTAAGTATTGCTTGCGCTTTTCCTGGATCCACTTGGATTCCCGTACTGGTAACCACGAAACCCAAGAACTTGCCCGACGTGACTCCGAAAGCGCACTTTAGGGGATTCATCTTAAGTTTGTACTGTCTGCAATGCTCGAATACTGTCCGTAAGTGGTCGATATGGTCTTCCCTCTTCCTAGATTTGACCACGATGTCGTCGACATATACTTCAACTTGCCTATGAATCAAATCATGGAAAATGGAAACCATGGCGCGTGGATAAGTCGCCCCCGCATTTTTCAACCCAAAGGGCATCACCTCGTAGTAAAAACATCCGAATGGTGTCTGGAATGCTGTCTTTTGCGCATCAACAGTGTTCATTCTAATCTGGTTGTAGCCACTGTAACCATCCATAAATGAAAACATTTGGTGGTTACTAGTCGCGTCCACCAGTATGTCGATATTTGGCACGGGGAACTCGTCCTTTGGACAAGCTCTATTCAAATCTCTGTAGTCCACGCAACAGCGGATCTTTCCATTTTTCTTCATCACCGGTACGATGTTAGCTAACCATGGCGCGTTCTTTATAGGTTTGATGAACTTCGCTGCCATTAGCCGCTCGATTTCTTCCTTTATTGCCAACGCTACATCCTTGTGAAAGGTACGACTTCTTTGTTTTACGGGGCGCGCGTAATGGAGGACGTCTAGAGAGTGTGCAACTAATTCTGCGTCTAATCCCGGCATCTCGCTGTATGTATAGGCAAAAACGTCTCTATACTCCTTTAGTAACTCGACCATTCTTCCTCGTTCCTCTTTGCCGAGGGACGCGCTGATTTTGATTAGTCTTTCTTCTTTATCACCGATGTCCACTTCTTCTATCTCGTCTAACGATGGTATCTCTGTGGGTTCTTCTACTGGTAGCGACTCTGACGTCACTTCTTCTTCTTCGTCGGGAGATGGTGTCACCTGGCCTGTAGATGCTTCACACAATTGCTCGGGTGGCAGCATCTCCGCTGATTGCTATAATCTGTAGATGTGCCCTCCACTCTGAGTAGTGAAACGATGAAAGCGAGGCTCTGACCCTATCTTTGGCCTTTTGATGCCTACGGGCGCTCCTAATCTCTCAGCGCTGAATACGGATGCCTTCTCTTCAACCTTCCTCTTCTCTTTAGGCGCCTCCAAACGAGCAGGGTCGAAGACCGAAATTTTATCTTCCTCTCCCCATTTTGGTAAGGGGATCGTCCGGGACAGGCCTATCACAGCCGTTTCTTCCTGCCCCGCTGGCTGATAAAAAACCGCTTCCGCCATGTACGCCTCCTCGGGACCAAAAGGATTTTTCGTGGCTGGTACTCTGTATTCTCTCCCTCTGATGCTAGTTTTGATGCATTGATGATAAGTGGACGCCATAACATGGTGATCGCGTATCCATCCGCGCCCTAGAAGTAGGTGAAATGAAGTATGATCGTCCAATACGTGGAAAGGCACTGGCGTTTTAATTGGCCCGATAGACACAACGAGGCATATTACTCCGATTGCCTCTTGAGTATGACCTCCGAAGCCGCGTACCACAGTTTTTCGTTCTCTGATATCCTCCCTTGGTATCCCTAGTGAATTCAAAGTGTGTATCGAGACAAGGTTCAGTGACGCCCCTCCATCGATGAATACTCTTCTTAACTGCTGCTTATTGACAGTGGCTGTGAGGTACAAGGGGCGTAGATGCTCTCCCGGGATGCATATATCGCTATCGTCGAAAGTAATCCTTCCATTGGATAGCGCCTGGTGACCTGCCGCTATGGCAGCGATTGCCTGAGATGCCTCCCTGATCTGGTCTTCGCTGAAGCCGAGGGAGTCGAAGAATTGTTGTGCAATGACGGTTTTGGAGAATTGAAAAGCGATACTATTGGTTCATTCGAAATCCTGTTTTCCACCGGATAGTTCGCACGCTTCTTCCTTGGATTCTTCCCACGCTGCCCACCCCTCATCCCTGGGGTCATGGGAAATCATCATGACGTTGTGGTTAGGCAAAGGATCCTTATCCACTCGTTGCCGCCCGAGATCTATTTCCCCGGCCCTTTCTTTCTTCCAAAACGCATTTCGTACCCCATAACAATCAAGTGTCGAGTGGTTCACTCTCCTATGAAAGTGGCAGTATCGTTCATGAGCTTTATTGACAGTGTTTATGTCTACAACAGCGGGTGGTAAGTTGATTTCTCCGTTAGCGGCCCATTGGTCGACGAGATTCTCAATTTGCTCCTTCGTGCAAGGTATGGGCGCTGGAATAGGACGTTGACTGTTAGAATTATTTCCACCTCGTACCCCTTGTGGTGCAGCGCCTTGATATGGCTGGAAGGGCGCTTGTCGCTTATTTCCGGGGGCGGGTCCACTGCTAGTAATTGCCGTGCTTAATGAATTGACGGAGTTGTACCATGTTTGCTCCATCTTCGCTTGCTGAAAAATCCCAAGGCAATCTGATAACCGTGCCGTAGCCTCTTCTAACTCTACAAAGGTTTGGAACTGGAAATTAGACAAAGCGAAGCGTAAGGTGGCGGTCATTTTTCCAACGCAGATTTCCACCAATCTGTCTTCTGGCACTTCTTCGCTTAACTCGAGTGCGTGGCTCCGGAACCTCGTGATGTATTTCATAGGGTCTTCATCAACCCCCATAGTTGTTCGTGCTAAATCGACTGATGTTACTCGCCTTCTTGCAGAGAAAAACTTTTAGAGAAATAAGCGCGCCATCTCCTCCCATGTTGCTATACTTCCTGGTTTCAAATTATCATACCATGTGTATGCGACGTCGGACAACGATTTCGAAAACTCTTTCAGACACAGATTTCCGTCCCTTGCGTGCTGATTCATCGCCGAAAGAAAACGACCCAAATGCTCTCGTGCGTTCCCTTGCCCTGTGTACATCTTGAACTTGGGCGATGTGTAGTCATGCGGGAACTTGTAGGCAACTACCTCTTTCGTGTAGGGGGGGTCAAGAGAACTATACCCATGGTCTTGCTTTGCCACACGATAATGGTCCTCAATATACTTGGCTAGGTCTTCCTCCGAGATCTTTCCAATTAGCGCGCTGGGTCCTTCACCCTCTTGTTGAAAGCCCTTGGTGAACGCGAGTTTTGTTCCTCCGGCAGTTATTCCGACCAAATTTGGCTCATCAAAAGTTCCGGCGATCGGTCCGGCAACTTCTTGCAAAGACGCGCCTTCCTTTTGTTTAATTAGCGCCATCAACTGTTGTTGTTTTTTCGCTTGAGTTGCGAATTCTTGTCGCATTTCCTCCAAACTCGTGTCTTCTGCGCCATTAGTGGCCAGTGGTGTAGTTCCCTTACCTCCTTGCACCGGTGCCGCGGGCGCATCTACAATCCCTACAGATACTTTTTCAATCCTCTGCGCGTCTTTAGTATCGCTGTCTACTGGTTCGTGCTCTATTAGGACAAAATCCTCGCCTGGAATGGGGACTCGCTCTGCTTTTCTTTGAGGCGCGCTCATCGCTTCCAGCACTGGTTGCATTCCGCTGGACTCGAAATCGGTCTCCCCGTGTGGTCGCCAATGTAAATAGGGTACTGTTCTCAATCCGATCCGAGTCACAGAGGTAGCAGTCCGATTTATCCCATTTCTTCCTCTCTCAAATGTGTGGTCTTATCTTTCTCTCTAAAAAAAGCCTCCTTAATAATCCTCTTAAGGTCCTATTTATAGAGATCCCCTTTTACCCTTAAGTCGCCATGTGTCCTCTTGACCACTTATTAACATAATTGCCATTCCTTACTTCTTAAACACCTAAAATGTCTAGACCTAAGCCCAACTAGATAGACCTAACCAAGTATGTATCAAGCCCATTAGGCCCTAATAAACTTGGGTCATCCATATTAGTCCCCTGACGGTTCGGGCGGGCAGAGCATGCCGGGTCGACCGTCACTCATGGATACCCAAGTCCCCTAGCCGTCGCCCACGCTTATTTCCATAACTGTCGAGATAGTGGCTTACGTGGCTGCGTACGTTTCAGGTCTGTTGAGGTCGTGGTCTATGTGGCGAGCGGTTACTCTTTCCTTTATCATATAAATACTCTTTTACCTCCTGCCTTCTTTAGTCAATCTTCCTTAGTCGAAATTCTTCTCTCCTTCTTTTATTACCATGAGAGATCAGGACGAGCCATTACAAGACGATACACTCGCTCCTGATTACGAAGAGGAGGCTAATCCTGAAACAGCGCCAGAGGGAGAGGGCGCTCCCACTCCTAATTTTGATGTCTTTCCCCCCGCCGACCGGGAGGATGTCTTATTTTCTAAGGATCTATTTGTGCGAAGCGTTGCGCTTCAGAGCGCTTTCGTTCCTCTTCCTGGCGGCGAATATCCAGATGATTTCTTCAATCAGCGCCTTCTGAATCGTTTACCGCCGGAGTCTCCAGCCGACCCGGAGTGGTTGTTAAAGACGGACAACACTGAATGGTTGTTTCCTCCCTACAAGCAGATCCCCCGACTAGCCATAAACCGAGGCGATTACGAGCTTCCCAACATTGTTTACAAATCCACGGCGAAACCTCAGGATGGTTGGTCACCTTGGGTCGACTTTATCGAGGGCCACGAGTCACACGCCCGTATACTGGGGAAAATCGGTGTTCTCGACGCTATCAGAGCGTCTAAATGTCGTTCTTGTAATCGTAGCAGTATCGATCTGACCAAGCTGGTTACGCGCTGGATTTCCCTGTTTTACACTTTTCTTTTTGCTTGGGGGGAGACAACCGTTACTCTCGAGGACGTGATTGCCTACACTTTGTTACCCGTTCACGGTACTTGCTATTGGCATCAGTCCGCTGTTGCAGGGTGTATGCGTGAGAAAGATTGGGATTTGGTGGCTATCCTGAAGAAGTCCAAAGAGCTTGCTAGAGATGTCCCAGCTGAGGGAGCCGGCGAGAACCCAGAAAAGGGTAAGGAACTCGAATGCGCTCAGGACGACGATGTGGAAGGAGGCGAGGAACATGAAGGTGCTCGGGGTATATATTTATTTTTGTTAACTCGTTTTCTGCTCTCTGCCTGCCCTATATGAATGTTTACTTCTTGCGACTAAACTCCTTTTATACTTTCTAGGTGATGGTGATGGTGAAGCGACTACTTCAAATAAGTCGAAAAAGAGACGCTCTTCTTATCCGCTATTCGTGAAATATTGGGCGCCAAAAATGGTGGAAGGTCAACTTAGATGTCCAGACTATGGCGAGGACTCGGAGCGAGCGCAACTAGCAGCGTTTCTCCTCTTCTAGTTAAGTCACGATGTCTTTGAATTTAGCCCAGGGGACACGATCAAGGAGGAGCTTATGCCCATGGCCGTTTTAATGGCACGTGGCGTATCTTTCCCTCTGGCTCCTATGTTCCTGGGTGGGATCTACCACCACTTAGACTTGCTCGTAATCGATATCCAGAGGGCCGCCGATAAGCATACAGTCGAGACCTTTGTGCCTGCAAGTTTCCTTCAAATGTGGTCTTGGGACCGGTTCCCAGGGTTTAGTCCGCCAAAACCGGAGCTCACCCTTCAAGGCGTCGAGGAACGGGTCGACGAGAATGGGGAAACTTATCAAGATTCTATGGTGTATTCTTACCCCCGTGCCCGTCTTTTTAAACGGAAGTCGCCCAAATCTCTTGACAGTATCTCACATCATATGGATATTGAGACTAAGTTTTGCTTTTCACCATATACTGATGGTCGCGTCGGACCTCTTCCTTATACTTTCTACTCGGATGAGGAGGAAATCCTTGATTCTCGAAAGGTGAGGCGGGGGAGTGAAGTGGATTTCATTTTGTCAGTTACTTCTGGCTATCTTCCTGGGTTTTGTGGGGGCGCGTTTTCTATTGAGGCTTATAATTTCGATCGAGTTGTCCGCCAAGCAGGTTTTGACCAGGGGGTTCCTCCGCCACCCTTGCCTCTTCTTATTCTGAATGACGCCTCGATCGAGGTCTGTTACGATAGATTTGTCTATTCTGAGGGAGGCGCCCTTTGCTGTCGTCCACCCCCCTTTACCATTCGTTATCCAAAGCCTTCTCGACAAAACCTTCGTGTTTCAACTTGTTGGGAAGATTATTGGAACGAGCTTTTGACTCGCGTGATGAACTTTCTGGTTACTACTCGTGTCGTCTATCCGGCGCCGAATAAGGATGAACTTTGCGAGATGCACTATACGGGTCGGTTCGTACTTGATAAGCGTGTAGCAGAACCTCTGAGGTTAGTTCCTGGGAACAAAGGTCGTGCTCGGATTTCTTCTGAGACAGCTTGGGGTCCCTTTCCTTTAGATCCTGACGCGGCTATAAAGCTCAAACCAAAGAGGAGAGCCCCCCCTTCCTCCCCAAAACCTGCTGGCGGTCAAGGACGGTCGCGGGCAACTCGAGTCCCCAAACCATCCCCTTCAGCACCAGGCGCCGTGCTGGATAGAGATAACCTGGTAAGTGACTATTCCTTAGGCATATCGATTTGGCGTTTTGTGTTTGTGTTTCCCAGATATTTTGTTTTACTTAAATTTCTGCTTGCCCGTAGCCTGACGGCGCTCGCGGTCTCTGGAGGAATGGTTTAACATGCCCGAGTGTGAGTGGCGTGAGAAGGCCCTGATTGATAAACGAAACTGGGAAGCGGGCATAGTCCTCGTTCCTCGGTGTATATCGTCCCCTTCTAACAAGTCTTATACTAAACAGGCGCGTTCTTCGATCCCTACAAAAAGAAAACGTGCCGCGTCCGTGCAAACTCCTACTCGTTCGAGTAACCCTGGGTTTGTTCAGGAATTCGAACGTCGTAATCAGAGTATCGGTCCCAAACCGGGTGATGTTATGAAGTTGACGCGCTTACATCCTTTAGTCTGTTCCGTTAAGCGTGGTCATGTTAATTCCTTGGATTCCCCGACTGCCATTTTGGAGTCTTTCAGCTCATCAATGTCAGGGAGAGAACACCGAGTGGGCCCATCTTCTGACTTTGTACTGTCTGATCCAGGTATGCATTAAATTTTACACGTGGAGCGCATTTACTCCTTTTTTAAAGCAAGAGGAAAAAGAAATTTATTCTATATAAAGGCTCTAGTATCTGTTTCGTTCTTCAGTGAATTAAGAGAGAATTTGAACTTGTGTACGTTTTGTCCTAGGTTCTTTTGACGAGGATTACTCTGACGAGCAAGCAGGGGATACCGACGTTGACGAGGAAACAACCTCGGCGCCCATTGAGCAGGTGAGTTGTGCCAATTCTTTTATCCGCTCCCTCTTCCCCTTCTTTTTTTTGGTAGGAAACTTACTATTATCCTTGTTTATTTTTGATAGGAAGAGGATATGGGAAAACAACGTGTGAACAAGGAAACTGACAGCGCGAGTAGTGAGAAACGCCTGAGGAATTCTTTGCCTCCTAGAAATGACAAAATTGTTAATCGCCCCTCGGCCTCGGCGATATTAGGTTCACCTGCCGCTAATGTGAACCGTTCTCCAGCTGTTAACGCATCCCGCTCTTCCTCTGTTAAGACGGCTCGCAACGCTACTGTTCTCCCTTTGTTCGAACGAGCTTTCGATCGGGCGGATATTGGTTTTGAGAACGAGGCTTTTGAACTTGTTCACGGGTTTTGGGTTCCTTCTGTGCACGCAGGTACTTATACTAAAATTCTGAGACACCATGGTCATATCGTGCCTTCGAGCATGGCAGCCAGTCTCGGCGCGTCAGTGCAAGTGAAAATGGTCTGTGACCTACTAGTGGCAGCGGCTGGTCTTTATGGCGCCGAGCAGGACCCTCCTTCTGAGAATCGGATGACGAAATGGGAGAGAGATCTTTCTGTTGCGGAGTATATGCAATTCAATGTTGCTTGGCTACGAGAGCTGTTGAGGAAGGTGAAAACTAAACCTGACCCCAGAGCCTCAAAGTTATCTACTAGGATTGAGCAGCTGATTCAGGAAAAGGAGCGGTTGACTACTGAGGTTGAAACTAAAACCATGGAACGGCAGAGGATCGCCCAGGAGTTCAGTAGTGTTACCGATGCTCTTGGCGAGTTAGAGCAGGAGGCCGCGCAGGTGGATCAAGAGCTGGAGATGAAGCAAAAGGAGTTGGCTGATCTGGAGGTCGAAATATGAAT
>JAJJMA010014809.1:4109-15075 GCA_023529015.1 Papaver nudicaule | reverse complement strand
TGATGGTTATATAGAAGCAATCAATTTCAATTTTCATCAAGAAAATTTGATAAAGGTGAGTTCTTCATTCTAGGGTTTTAAATTGGTTTTTTTTTCGTTTGATCATGATTTTGAACGTATTTGAATGATTAATTGCAACCAAAACAACTCTTTGATGTTCTGCTAACATACATATATCATAATTTCTTATATATGATTGGTGATTGTTATTGATTTAGGTTGAAATTGCTTGAAATGTTGAAATGGCTTGAATTTGATGATTATATGCATGCATTGTAGGATTGAGAATGAATATATATTGTAATTTGATTAACAATTGTTGATTGTATTGCATTTGATGTTTTTCTCTTATGCATTGTAGGATTGAATTGTTGTTCAACATGATCCCTACTATAGATGCAACTACAATCGTATCGTCGGAGCACTGTGATAGGCATATTAGAAAACTTCCTCCGGAAGCAGACAAGGGTCAAATCAATACCCGTGGTAGCGCCGCTGGTCTTCCTGCACTATACGAAATTGTAAGTCGACATCCGGAATGTAAGAGAATCGTCGATGATTGTGGATTTGGCGGGATATTTAAAGTAGAGTATCCAGGGAGTGCTGATAGTAGATTAGTAAGCGCCATTGCTGAGAGATGGTGGCACACCACGCATACCTTTCATGCTCCTAGATTTGAAATTGGGTTCACTCCTTGGGATTTTACTATGTTTACATGTATAGCTGTTGGAAGTGGTGAACTTATTGATTTGATCGATTTCAAAGCTGAGGATTGGGCAAAATTTGGCCATATATACACTGATTTTCTACTTCCATTGGTAAAACCACCAAAGAAAAAAGATAGAGATAACACCGTGCAAGAAGAACAACGAACAGGTCCGCAGGTTAATCAACAAGGATATTATGTGGTTACTGATGATGAAACTAGAGACTATGTTAGGAATGTGTTAATCAGAAAATCTGGGATTAAGTTGAGTCTGATCAGAAACTACATTTTGACATGGAAAAAGACCCCCTTAGATCAATGGGAAGATTCTGATGTGAAGAACGTTGCTCGGATGTTTCTGTTGTGGGTGATCGGCAATATTTTGTTTCCAAACAAGAACGATGTTGCTCTGTTAAGTTGGCTTAGATTACTGGTTGATTTGGAAAAGGTAAGCACTTACGATTGGGGTCAAGCAATAATGGGAAGGTTGTATTCCGCATTGGATAATGTGGTCACACACAAGAAGTCCGGCGAATTGGAATGCTTCTGGTACATTTTATTGGTACGTAAACATTTCCCGTTTATACAACAACAAACTTGAACGCTTCTTATCATTGATATTTTTTTCTTCGTGTTTTTGCAGCCTTGGTTTTGGTCGTATATACCTGTAGTGAAGCCAAATACAGACGAGGGTCAAGGTAATCCTGATTTCTTCCCTGCTTTAAAATTATGTGACAAGGGACATATGAAGAAGGGTACCGGATCACAAAGTAGTAATACCGGTCCTCACTCTTTGTTATTGGCTCGGAACCATTTGGATTCTCTCGATCCACTTGGTATCACATGGCTGCCGTGGAATCGTAGCAGCTACTATGGGATTGGAGATGTTGCACATGCTAGAAGGTTGTCCGTTCAGCGATGTTCGATTTATGATCCGATAGACCGAGAATACTTCATGTACCTAGGGGAACGATGTCTTCGTCAGACTCAGGGAAAAGTAGTAATTCCCATTGATCCACCGCCAAAATTGAGTGGTACCTCAGAATTAATGGGAAATTATGTGGGTGGTGGACACAATACTTTGCACTACTGCGAGACCACAGAAGATGATTTTTATGTATGGTGGAAAAGCCATTCTATTGGACCTTATTTGCCCAAAGTTGTGCATGCTGGGAATGTCTATGTTGCGCGTGTGGAACCTCCAATTCGCGATCAACCGAGCCTTACTCAATGTACATATGTTCCAGAGTATATTTCAACTCTCCATCCACGGTTTCCAATTGAGGAGCCGCCTTATGCTGTCATTTGTGGCAATGATGGTAGAGCAATGAAAAGAATGCTAGGCGAGGAGTACATGAAGGAGGTACACCAATATGATGCGTCTGTGGGTACAGCGGTAAGTATAAATATAAATACTACTTTATGTTTGAATTGCGATATTTTGTTTTTATTCATATCAAAATGCTATAATACGATTGGGGTCATGAAACAGGAACAATGGTGCAAGTATAGTCAGCATCTCGCCAACAAGTATGATGCCCTGAACAGTTTTATGTATGACCATACATCGGACCTCCACCATCAAATGGAGGGATCTTCTAGCTCTAGTTCAGTTCGTCGGGAGCTACCTTACATTGGTCCTGGGGAAGCTTATCATCCGTTCTATGAGAGTGCAAGTACCAGCAGTAATACCAGTAGTTTTGTTAGGGAAACTCCACCCGGAGATTTTTATCGACCCCAAGAAGCACCTACGACTTCTCAGTCATCGCATGATTACCAACAATTTCCTTTATCTCAATATCGGAGCCAGCAATTTGTGCAACAAACTGAACAATATGTGCAACCAACTTGGCCACCTTGGCCACAAAGTACTACTACTACTACTAACCCGAATGCTGACTGGGACATGGCTGAGGGTGAGGGAACGTTCACTGGATTGCTCAACAACCCGAATGCTCGAGATTTTTAGTTTAGTTGTAATCTATTGAAAACTTATTATTTGCTAACTTGAAACTTGGAATTAATATCAGTACTTTTTATTTTGCTAACTTGATTGGTACATGACTACATTGCAAAGATGAAAAAAAAACTACTAATATCTTGCCAAATAGATTCCATCACGTTGCTCTTAACATTTAATAACACATCATTGTAAATCCTCGATCTTTAACATTCACCAAACACGAATGCCCGGTTATTGAGCTCATAATATCGAGCAAGAGATAGAGTGACCAATTCTTCGGGTGACGCATTTGTATTTGTTTGCTACATAGCTCTCATAATTCGACAAAACTCGGAGATGTCTCCACTAATGCGGTTCCATCGCCTTCTAATTCTTTTTCTATCTCTACCATTTGGATTGTTTGAAACTCTCACGAACACATCAAAAACACGAATCCAAAACGCCGGTTGCCAAGGTTCCACTTCTCCCACCATACCATTCATTCGGCAACGAATGAAAGAGTAAGTAATTGCTAGATCTTCTAACTTGGTGTAATTGGTCGCCATATCGATTTGGTGATGAAAAAAAATTGAAAATTTGAAGGGAGAAAGAATGAATCAATGGAAACAAGATTGATTGGGGTGGATTTGTCAAAGAGAGTGAATTTTCTTATATAGAAGAGATCCCAACGGCTATTTTTTTGAATTTTGAAAAAAGAGTCGTTGGGGATCTGACGGTCATGAAAAAATAGAAAGATGGATGGTTGGATGTTGAGGTGTAGAGGGGGTGTGAGGAAAAAAAGGTCAAACGGTATTATTTATGGGACGGAAATCCAATTCCCGCATGAATTCTGGGCGGAAATCGGATTTCCGTAAAAAGTTTTCTGCGGAAATTGGATTTCCGCCTCGCTTCTCTATTGCTATTGCCTGCTACGGATCCGTAGCAGGCAATAGCAAAGCCAACCAATTTCTCTATTGAATAGAGAAATTTTGCACCATAGTAGTTGCATTTCTCTATTCAATATAGAGAAGTTCCCCCAAATAGAGAACCACAGTGCTTGCTCTTATGATTGCACGTACGTGGGGTGCTGGTGGTTGTGGCATGTGTCTATGATGGTTCTCTTCACTGCTTTTGATATTCATTAGAGGGATGATAATGCTGATGACATCAGGATTAGAGTGAAGGATGATGTACTAGGCAATCACTCGGAAGTACTAACTACTAATAGAAAATGATCTATAATTCCACTTTCGCGTGGTATAAGATCTACAGTCTTGCAGCTTTCTTACTGTAAAAGAGGCAAACGAAGTGACATTTCAAGTAAATTAAAAGACAAAAAATGGGACGAAAATGATAAATGAGACTATTTTAGATAAGTATTTTGTGTCTAGCTAAAAAACCTAGATTGTTTTTATGGGCACGGTAGTAAAGAAAAACAAACTAGATTGTTTTTATGGGTATGGTGGTAAAGAATATAAAAAAAAATGCTAATTAACAAACAAAAGGGAGAAAAGCCCGGTGCATAGCACGGGCTCAAGTCTAGTACTAATAAAAGAAAAACGAAAATAGAGATGGACATGAAACAGACCTCCGAAGGAAAGAAGAGAAAGGCAAATAAATAAATAAATAAATAGATCTTGTAAACGGGTAAGATTCTCTTGGCATGCCTCTTGTGCTCTAGTTAAAAAATCTTGTAAATTGGTCGTTAAGTTACATTTGTGAACTCCCGACGGATTATATATATCATAAAATTCGATCAAACATGACAATCTTAAACATGGATGTCTGTTATTTCAGATCGATATGAAATAACAAACCGACAAAAAAGAAAAAAAATACATAAAATCAAGAATTTTGTGTCAATACCTACATGTGCAAATACTTTTTTTTTTTTTGTATTCTGCAAATACATACATACCTGCCAATTCGGCAAACCATGTCTACATAACAAAGGCTTATTTATTGGGCTGATCCAAACACTAGAAACATAAAATACCTTAGTGGATAATAACCATTTCTTTAAGGATATATCCGGTCCATTATATTAAAACAACCCTAATCAGTGGATCATGCATACCCTATAAACTCAAGGTCAATGCCCCAAAAGATCATATCTTCACTTCAGCCGTCTCCTCTTATTCCTTAAAAGTAAAACCCTCTTTCTCATTCTATTTTCTTCCTACTATGTTTAATTAGATCTAGTAATTTATATTCAGAAAAATTCAAGAATGATGATGTTATGTTCCACTAGTCTTTTCACCACTACTCTCATCCTTGTTTTTCCACTAAAATTGCCGGTAGAAGAAGAAGAAGATGAAACCCTAATTTCATTTTAATTATTCACTCACATAATGAGCTTTCCTCTCTTAAATCAAGTATGTGTTGTATTTGTCGGTTCCCAAAGATAGAGCAATAAACATGTTGTCTTTGGTAATTATTATTTTATTTATTTTTCATTTCTTGTCTGTTAATATCATTTTAGGCTCATAAATGTTTTTTCTGTGTGCAACTCTTTTTCGTTCACATCCACTAGATGATCTACGTTAACCACTTGGTTGATTTATTCATACTACCAAGGTCTACTCTTCATTTTCCGATTTATTCATTTAATTGCTCAATATCGGAGTTTCTTCAAATTTTGGTAGTAGTACCTTTCTATGAATGGAATGATGCAATTTTGGCCTATGCTTTAAAGATCCTGAACATAAGATTAGGCTAGTCTGTTATGTGATGATATGTAGCACATTTAAGGATAACCTCTATATTGGAATAAGTCATATTTTTTTTCTGGTCCCGTGTTAATGAAATTACCTTTATATATGAATAATTGACATTACATATAATTTAAAGGCATTTTTTTAAAAATATAAAACCTCTATTTCTCATTAATAATGTCAATTCAAGGTTACATGGAGATCAAGTACATCAAGAATTAAAAAGTAACAAGAAAAACATACGTGTAGTAGTACATAATCGACAGATCCGACAAGGAAAAGAGAAGGAAAATCGATAGAACTACCTAAGATAAGCATGATAAGACCGATTAAATCGGAGAAGGGATGGTCTTCAATATACGATAACCCGACCATTTGACAGTTTTTCTTCTTCATTAAGATTTGCTCCATCGAATGAGGAGTATTTTGCCGAACATCTTGACCGGCGAGTTGAAGTCTGGTAACTTGAGATCGCCACCGTACTTGATAAACCTATAGATCCAACACGAACAAAGAAAAATAAAAGCAATCGAAACACTGCAGAAAAAATCGCTCTAATAGCAAAGAAACTAATCGCCCTAATAGCGAAGATAAATCGCTATAATAACGAATATTTTATTGAAAACAACATAGTAGCTATGAAATTAATAGATCTTTGCTCAGATCTAGTCCTTTAGGGGCTAGATCTGAGCAAAGGAGGAAAAAAATGAAAAGTTTTTTTCTCTAAGTTTTGAAAAAGAGAGGGGGAGAGACAAAACAGAGAAAAAAGGAAAATGTTAAAATGTGCATCTATGCACAGGTTAAAACGTAGTTAATGTCCACCTTTTGCATGGTGTTTGGCAATCTTTATTATAATAAATACTTTCCATTTTTTTAAAACTATATTTTCCAAAATTATCCTTATACTTTAATAAAGTAGGAGAGGATTTTGCCTTTGTAGAATGAAACGTCAGGAACACAACTATCTTTACTTTCCGTGAATTCTCCGTCTCGGATCTCCATCTATATTATAAGAGCGAATGGTGATTTTGAGCTTGTACGGCATCCGTATTTCAGGGAGTCAACTGGTGTTTCAGATTCAATTTATCAAATGGCTCAAAATATATGATCTCACACCCCTCTCACACTTCAGCCGTTACACTTTGTATTCCTCTCACTCTCTTTACTCGACGTCTCGACCTCCTCTTTCATAAGTTGGGGTAGGCTAGATTCAAAAAGAAAAAAATACATTTTTTTAAAAGGTACCTCGAAGCAGTACGGTTTGATAGTTGGGAGACTTGCTCTGCAGATGAAAATGGAACTGCACACATATGTTAGTCTTATAAACGGCTAGGGTTTGTTATAAGTAGTGCGTTTAAAACTCCTATTAGTTAGGAGCAGTATGCACGTACTACTCTAGATAAACGGTCCGGTTAGCATAACTTAAGCGCTACGATGTGAACGGGCCACAATGCATAGTATGTGGCCCCTCTTCTCCTTGCGACACCTCATCGTTTACAACTACCAAATGCAAAAAACCGTTTTTCCTTATAACTTTCCAACGTCATTTCTTATCTAACCGATCCAACGGACCTAATATAACATCCAAAACTACCTATTTTACTATGACTCAGTCAAATTTACTACTGTTGCTAGATTTGGACTTGAATTCTAGTTAACATCTATAAAGAAAAACTCCATTAACAGAAATTTCAAAATTCTCTTTATCTCTACTGTTTCGAACAAGAAATATTATTCAAAAATAATTCTTATTTTTCTTTGAATCCGTTGTATTAGACCATTAAAATCTCAGAATCTTTTTAATCTTGGGTTTCATATACAAAAACAAATTAGGAAAGATAGCACATGTAATTGTTTTTGTAATATTAGATCTGTTCGGGATTCTGTGTCTAAAATTGTTAGTTTTTTTAAGATGGAAAAGTAGCACAAGATTCAAACAGTTCTCAAAGAGGTGTTTTTTACAAAAAAAACTTCAAAAGGTTTCAGTTACACGAGGAACGAAATCAACCGTGGAAGAGAAAAAATATGAACTTATAATTAATGATTAATTTTGTTTGATTCTCAATTGACTCTCACATCTCAATCGAACCAGGAAGATAACAGAGTTTCACCCAAAAAAGAAAAGAAAAAGAAAAAGGAAGATGAAAGAGTTGGTAAAGAAGGGAGAGCAAAGAGAAGGGAGGCGTTATTTGTGGAACAGTAAAGACACTAAGAGAAAGTTTTGTCTTGTTGCGTGGGATAAAATCTGCCAGGGCAAAGAGAAGGGAGGGCTAGGGATCCGGGATTTGAACATCACAAATGACGCTCTTTTATGCAAATGGTTGTGGAGGTACCAAGTAGAACCAGAAGCAAAGTGGAGGGAACTAGTCAAAGACAAGTACGGAGAGAGCAGTTTGAAGTGGGATACAAAGACTACAAAGGTGAAGTACGGTAGTGGCATTTGGAGGGGCATCACCAACATAATGGATAGTTTTCTTCAAGGCATCGTGCACAAAGTTGGTAGAGGGAATAGAACTCGGTTCTGGGAAGACCTTTGGTTGGGTGATAACCCCCTAAAAATCTCATATCAAAACCTTTACAACGTATCAAGGAAGAAGAACTCTGTAGTCAGTCATTTCTATACAAGCGACATTGAAGGTCACACCAACTGGAACCTGGACTTGAGAAGAAGACTAATAGAGATTGAGATAGTATAAGCCGGGGAACTTTCTTATCAACTGCAACAATTCTTATTATCCGAGGCCGAAGACCAAAGAAGGTGGAAGTGGACAACGGATGGAGTCTTTACGGTACGCTCATGTTACTCATCTTTAATTCCGCCCTCCTCCTTCGATGATTTTCCTCATAAGATTGTTTGGAATAAGAATGTACCGTCCAACGTTTGCTTCTTTACATGGTTGGTACATCATGATTCCTTACTAACACAAGATAATTTAGAAAAAAGAGGAAAAACCATGGTCAATAGATGTTGTATGTGCAAGCAAGAATTAGATACTATCAACCACTTGTTCTTGCACTGTACGGTGGCACACTCTATATGGGATATCTTCATGAATGGTTTTGGAGTGGGAAGAACACCGGGAGATGACATAAAAGATGTCTTCAAGCAGAGGGATAGAACAAACTTCTCTAGGGCGGGAAATTTTATTTGGAACATCTTACCTTATGATATATGTTGGACAGTCTGGAAAGAGCGCAACCGTCGAATGTTCGTTACAGAGGCTAAGGAGAAAGACACTGAAAAGATTATACTTGATATCAAAGCTAATATTTATTATTGGTCGCATCCTTTTAAAGCTCTTACCAACACTAGATTTGAAATGTTAGTCTTCAAATGGGAAGAATTAGTCCGGAGATAATTTCATTGTTGTTTTATTTTTTATCTCCTCGCTGACTTAAAACCATTATAGTTTTCGGTTTTGCCCAACTATATTATTCATTATTCTTTTATATATAAAATTATATCGTTTTATTGATAAAAAAAGAGTTGGTAAAGAAATAAGGGTAGTTATGGAATCTGATTTTTTATTTAAACGAGATTTCTATTTTCATTGTCCCGATACACATTCACTAAATCCCAAATAAAATACATTTTTTTGTTCTAATCCTATGTTTGGGGCATAGGTTAACATGACCCTACTTTAAATAATATATGTTTTTTTTCATACATTTAAGTTTAAGGTAAATAAAAGTTTTTATCTAAAATTGTTTGAGATAAAATTAAACTAGTATTTGCATTATCTATATATTTTTTTATTTCTATGCATATAAATTTATTCTTCCTAGGTTAATGTGTAGCAAAATTTATAAATTACAAGAACTAAATAAAATTAAACTGGTATTTATTTATGTTATCTAGGTACACTTCTTTGTTTTGTATGCATATTTTTTCTTCATAGGTGCATGAATAACAATAAAAACCCGGATACAAATATAGTGGGTACCTCTCTCTCTCTCTCCTCCATTAACGGTAAACCTTCCCCTCCTAGACAAAAAACCTTCTCCCTCGTACAGTTTAGCTTCTTCTTTATGTTTAGTTTGTGCTGCAGTTGGTCTTGGTAACAGGAGAAAGGTGTTTGTTAAAATTCCTCTTCCAGTTCTGGTCTTTGGTAACAGGCGGAAGGTGTTTGATTGAAATCCTCTTCAAGTTCTATTAATGTCTATCAATTAGTCGTTAGTGCTTAAAAGAGGAATCAAATAACTCCGGCAGGTGCTAAACGTCCAAAAAATTTGGCGCGACCGCGACCCTGTCTCATTGTTGACTGAAAAATTTAGCCCTCCCCAATCCAAATTCCTGGCTCCGCCACTGACTAGAGGTGGGTAAGTAACTAAGGTCGGGTCGTGTTGATACATAGGCACAGTTGAGGCGGGAACTGAGGAGGGGACACAACAACTATAGCGGGAAAAGTTGCCGAAAATAAAAACTGCTAGCTTGTGAAACAAATATGAACATTTATCCATGTATCCATATCCAAATTCACCCACATCAAAAAGTTTCCCATAAAATAACGGGGAAAAGCCACTTTTACTCGAAGAAAGCTACCTTGGGGTGTATTCTGAAATCATCTTTCCTTATAGGAAAGAGGCTTCCCCAAGGCTAAGAGCAAGCACTATGGTTCTCTATTTGGGGAGACTTCTCTATTGAATAGAGAAATGCAACTACTATGGTGCAAAATTTCTCTATTCAATAGAGAAATTGGTTGGCTTTGCTATTGCCTGCTACGGGTTCGTAGCAGGCAATAGCAATAGAGAAGCGAGGCGGAAATCCAATTCCCGCAGGGCGGAAATCCAATTCCCGCAGGGCGGAAATCCAATTTCCGCAGAAAACTTTTTACGGAAATCCGATTTCCGCCCAGAATTCATGCGGGAATTGGATTTCCGTCCCATAAATAATACCGTTTGACCTTTTTTTTTTCCTTACATCCCCTCTACACCTCAACATCCAACCATCCATCTTTCTATTTTTTCATGACCGTCAGATCCCCAACGACTCTTTTTTCAAAAATCAAAAAAAATAGCCGTTGGGATCTCTTCTATATAAGAAAATTCACCATCTTTGACAAATCCACCCCAATCAATCTTGTTTCCATTGATTCTTTCTTTCTCCCTTCAACTTTTCAAATTTTTTTCATCACAAAATCAAAATGGTGTTTAGGAAATTCACTCCTGAGGAAGATCTTGCCATTACCAATTGTTTTATTTTTGTATCATGCGATGGAACCTTTGGGGAAAATTTTTTGCATTTTTTAAGAGATGTACAGGAAATCCTAATGAAAGAGATCAACGTTCGATTCAAAATCGATGGCAAAATCACATTCGAAAAGAAGTTGTGGAGTATGTTGTGAAAAAGAAGGGGTACCGAAATACTACCAACTTTTCGTTTTGGCTCGTGAGTCTTATGGTAAAGAGTTTGGACGATCTCAAAAATCAATATCCAAACCTCTAACTGGAGTAATCTCGACAGTTAGGTAATAACGTACTACTTGGTGCTTTAATTATAAATCAGAGTTATAATGCGGAAAGTAAAAGCACACAAGACACCAAACGTTTTTTAACAAGGAAACTGCCTTGCAGAAAAACCTCGGGACCTCGTCCAGTTTTGAA
>JAJJMA010014784.1:0-17989 GCA_023529015.1 Papaver nudicaule | reverse complement strand
CTCAGATGTTGCTTCAGCCATTGCTCTATACTCTGCTTCAGTACTAGATCGAGACACTGACTTTTGTTTTCTGGAGCACCAAGAAATCAAGTTAGGACCCATATAAAGTGCCATTCCACTGGTAGATCTTCTATCAACTGGATCCCCAGCCCAATCTGCATCACAGAACACTTGCAAAGGCAAAGAGGATGACTTTTTGAACTGCAAACCATAACTTTTTGTACCATTTAAGTATCTAAGAATCCTTTTTACAGCTGCCCAATCATCCTCTGAGGGATTATGCATAAACTGACACACCTTACTTACTGCATAAGAGATGTCAGGCCTTGTGATAGTAAGATATTACCGGCAACTCCGGTAACTCAATCACGTACAGATAAAAAAAACTTCAATTTGACGGCAACTCTAATTACACTGCAACAATCATGCCCTAATGAACCAAATTAAACCATCAATTAACCCAACACAAACACACATACAAACCCCATCAAACAATCAGAAGCACCACCACTGTTCAGTCGGAAAATATAAACACCACCACAACAATCAAGCCCTCAATTAGCCAAATTAAATACTAAATTAACCAAATTAAACCCTCAATTAAACCAAAACAAACCCTCAATTAACAAAATCAATCATCCCAGAAACCTGAATCTGAACCTCTTGTTCTTAAACACCCAATAAGCATCTTCTTACAAAAACAAACCAAATTCATACGCAATTACACTCTAATTTGAGTCTGCAAACACTAATTATGCACACAATTACTACCATTAAACTCAATTAAGCCCAAAATTTACACAATTATTAACATCAGTTACCAAATTTAACTGTCAATTTACCCTAATTAAGGCTTAAAAAATCCACAAATTTCGAAAATTAGTTCAGAAAAAATCCCTAAAATTGAAATTAATATAAATCAAATCAACCGCAATCTTCAATTTTAATACACCATTAGCGAAATTAGGGTTTATATGAAAATCCCCAATTATACTGCCATTAGGGTTTGTATACAAAAAGTTAAAATTAAACTTCATGGTAATTTCAAATGCAAACCTCATTATGTTCCTATATATCTTCACGATTTTCTTTGTGTTTTTCTTCACTTCTTCAAAGTTTGCTTGTGTTCTTCAACAACCAGTTGCCGTCTTCGTCAAAGATGCATCCTTCGGAAAGAAAACAGCTTCACAGTAACCTTCTTAAGTAATCCTCATCGAGATCGATCCACTTAACACAATATAACATGTATCATTCCATCGCCATTTCTATCCAGAGAGAAACAAAAAAAAAAACCTAAGTAGTAGTAGCAGAGAAAGAGAGAAAGAGAGAGAGAACGAAGAAGATGGAGAAATGAAATGAAATTAGGGCGTACAATTTTGGTGTTTTTTGTTTTCGTGCACGTGACAAGTAACACGTGTGTGATGATGCATCCATCACCGTCTATTCAACGAACGGTAGATTTGAGGGAAGGATAGGGAAGTAATTTTGAGGGAGAATCTTGACTAAATCAACGGGTTTAACTATTATAGTGGGCCCGGACGGAAAATTTAACGGTTTGGCCATTTTGTAAAACAGTTTTAAAAAACGGCCGACATATTAATTAGCCATAATTTTTGTGGCCATTTTATAAATTTGCCCTTATTAAAATAAACACCACACAGTACAAGTAATTTTCGTATTACAAGTTTATTATTGGCACACCACACCACACACTTGCCTACGAAGTATTATTATTTAATAGTAACCCAACTGGAGAAAGTTCGGGTTAAATTCACCAGATAGCTTAGACTTTCTGTCAATGAAGAAAGTAATTGTTTGAATAATAGTCTTTAAGGACGTCAGGAACAGTAATATGGATCCGAAGAATACTGCAATAGTCACCCATGGATTACTGAAATATTTCCGCTTGATAGCCGCATACCAGTAATTCCAACGGTTGTTGTAATATTTGTTTACTGCCTTAAAGGTTCCACGATAATAGAATGGTGCTCCCAGGACTATCTCTTTTTTAAGCCTGCTATAGACACCAGCGACATCTTCATGGCGACCTAAATTATTTGTAAGGATACCCTGATTGCTTAGGAACTCAACGTCTTTCTCAGTGACTATGAGCCTGTCCATGAGTAAAGCATAAGAAGTCACGTATTCAGGATATTGATCGGAAAATTGTTCATTCATGATGAGATTTCTGAGCAGAGGTTCAGTGCGGGGGGTGATCCCAACAGGAGGCATTGTGAGAACTCCATCTTTGCAGCTGATATCTAGGAAACTACATTCCGTAGAACCCTTAACGAACTTAATTCCTGCTTGGTGCAACTGTGTTGCACTAGATATGTACAATGCTGATGTATGGGCCGTGTTTGGTTTAGGCAAGAACAGCTTGATTATGAACTTCTGAGTTACTCGTAAAGCACGTTTCAGCGGCGGCAATGGTGGAGGATCCTCGCCATCTCTGTTCTCTGCAAGAGGTTGGTATGAGTGAGCTAACTGATCGAGTAAATGCCTATAGGGGTTGCCTCCATCCTCATCTGCTTGTCGTATTTTAGAGAGAACAGTTTTGTCCTGTTGCAGATGTGCGTATCTTTTGAAGAAATTATGAGCAAGCCTTTCGAGAGTTATAGCCTTTTGCTCTTCCTCGGATGCGGTTAATTTGTATAGGCATTTGAGAACAAACATAGGAATTTGGTTTTCCAGGAGCAGCAAATCCCAAGCAAGATTCTGTGAACCCCAGGGATTATGAGCTAAAGGATCGTCGTCCGTTACTGCTTCACCTTCGAAATTTTGGAACAGCCCGACGATGAACAGACCATCAACCACCATCAGTTCTACAAGTTCCTTGCTCTCGAGGTGAATAGGTTGTGCATAACAGGCTCGAATTTCTTTTTCCATCTTCTGAATAGATTCCACACACTGTTGCAGTAACGATTTTGCCGCGTTGACATCATTCTTTCCGTTGCGAGTTAGAACATCGCTCATGTAATACAGCTTGCATTCTTCGGTTAATTTCAGCTTTTCCTCACCGTGGTGGATCGGTCCGATCGATGCAACCGTAGGTGCAAATGCACTAGGATTGCTCACTGCGTGTATCTTCTCTTGCAACTTGTGGATACATACTTCTCGCCAGGGACGCGTAGGTGCACTAACCTTCGGAAGTGCGGCTATCAAGTGGTCAACCTCTAATGTGACCTGTTCTTTACCTGCCATTAGTACCTACACAACCACAGCAGATGAAAACAATTAGAGTAAGTCTGAATCTGACTCGTCTGAATTATTCTCTTCTTACTCGGACAGCATGAATGTACATTAAACCTGACAAATGGACTGAGAAGCCTGGATTGCGGCATATATACCCAAAAGAAAACAAGCAGATTACAGTCATAAGCATGCCATGGTTCTCATTATGTCCTTGAATTCAGATAATGGCATGTGTGAGTCAGATTCATTCAGCAATTCAATAAAATACGAGAAAAACAATGCAATGCTTATGCTGGAGCCACGTAAAGCAATCATCTAACTCCTTAGAGGTAATAACAGATGCCGTATTACATGGGTTACACCCAGTATCTTAAAAAAACACAACAGAATAATAAGAAGAAATAAAAACCTGGGAGAAAAGAGAGTTAACCTGAGAAGATAGGACTGTTTTCGACTATCCAAAACAATCAACACTTGATCAGATCAATATGGATGTGCAGTAATATAATTCGAAACATCTCTATTTATACTAATTGGCAGGAAGACCAGCAAGTAATGAATTTATCATCTTTTTACAGAAAAATATTTCTTTTCTTTTCTTTGCTTTATATTATATTTTCAAAAAGAAAATAGATTTTGTGGATATGTTGGCCCTGTTGTCTATGGAAGTGAAGAACTTCAGTTAGTTTCATAGAAGTCAGCTTTATAATGTGGAATTATGGACAGAACAGTGCTTCAATTGAATCAACACATTCTTAACTACCTGTTTTCCATTGCTTAGTTATAATCGGGAATTCTCTCTTCTTTCACCTAAAGGTCCTAAACTAAAAACAGCCTGACCACCAAAGCTATAGGATCGATCTAATAGTGAACATGGTGTAACTGCTCATACATTGTGCAAGTGACCATCTCAATATACAAGAGCTGACAGTTCCTGAAAAATTCCACATATCAGCGAACTCCGAAAGCGTACATTTTTTTTCTCCAGATAAAGTCTCTTTGCTCTTAAATCCTGGCTCCGTCCTTGGTCGTCACGAGCATGGAGTAGAGATTAGAGTAGTCACACTGAACAGTCAACTCAAGTACGGTTACATGAAATTGATGGGCCTGTTTGTTGGGCCTGTGGCTTGAGTAAGCAGTACAAAATCATAACTCTTAACCATCTCATCCAGCTTGCATTTGCTAAGTAATCCTTTCCTTAAACCCTAACTCCCTAAGCCTAAACCTAAAACCCTTACCAGCTTTATCATCAAAATTCTCTTCAGTATTCTCTCAAATGTCGCCTCCTCCGGGCATGCACAAGAAGAGGAGGATTTCAGGTAATGGTGAAAACTCACGATCCACATCATCTTTTGTAGTTAGTAATAGTGATCTTTTGATTCAGATTCTCTTGTGTTTACCTGTGAAATCTCTACTTGTTTTCAAATCTGTGTCAAAACTTTGGTATTCACTCATCTCCGATTCATATTTCATGCAAAAACATTGTGCACTTCATAGCAGCAAACTTTCAGTATCTGGATTGTTTTTTCCAACTCCTGGTGACCAACATATCCGGAGTTATGATATGCATATGCTAGATATAGCGAAAGTCAATAAGAATGTGAGTTTTGTAATCCAAGTGAATGAACGACCAGTAGATTTACATATTGAACAATCCTGCAATGGTCTTCTTTTATGCTACGGGTTTGCCCCTAGTGTGCACATGGGAACTCGTTATGTTTACAATCCTTCCACAAAACAATACAGAACCATTCCTCCCCCGCCTCAATTTCAAAAGGATATCAACGGGGGTTCTTATAGATATCAATTCTGTTTAGCTTTCTGGCCACAAGAATCACTTAACTATGAAGTTGCATGTACTTGGAGTAATGATGATGAAACTTATGATTATCAGATAGAAATCTATTCTTCGAACACACGGTCTTGGAGACCTGTTAATTATATGCTTTATTTCAATATGCCTAGTCGCCCCGGTGTATACTGGAATGGCTGTCTGAATTGGATTAACATTAGCACCCATACTTTATTTTACTTCAATATTACTCAAGAAGTATTAAAAACCTTATCATTTAGCAATGTAATGAACAATATGTATGTAGAATATTTTGGAGAGTGCATGGGTCATATGCATCTCCTGTTAGGCGAAAAGGGTTCGCGGTCCAATTGCTTCTTTGTTTTTGAAATGGAGATTGATTACAGTGGGTGGAGACAAAAATATCGAGTTGACCTAAACGGATTTGCAAGACTATTTGGGAATTGTCGTTTGAATTACAGAATAATGCTAGTTGTGGAAGGATATAGTGACGAAGATGAATCGAAGGCATTGATACTTTTACGTCATAAGATTATCTCTTATGATCTCAAGAAAATGAGCTCCCATGAGATTTATGATTATCCTATGGGTCAGTTTGTTCACTACTCACAAGATGCTTATATAGGATCACTTGCTAATGTTTGATTTCTGACATCTATGAACCTTCATGTTGCTTGAAAGGGGTATACAATTAGAACTTGTGTTAGTATAGAGAAGCTCACTTACGTTTTATTGAAGCATCTTTTTTTGAATCTTGATTTGGTATGAGTTTGATGTTCACTAGCTATTAATCTATGTAATTCAAGCATTGTGATTTGAAATTTAGCAGGATTTTGTTTTGAATGTGTATTGTATAACTGATATAATGAATACCACAGAAACTAGATGTATTAAAAAACCTGGTGTAATTGATGTCATGTTTTGGTACACATAGGTTTATTTAATCATATCAGACACTATTGAAATAGAAATTTTTCATGATTCAAATATCATCTTCCACCCCGGACTAAGTTTGGTTTAGGTGACGACTAGAAGGAAGCATGGATATTACATTACATAGATATCATATGAGAGTTGGACTTGATCGGGCTCTTTGTAGCCCGTCTCTCCTTCAAAAAAAAGAGAGTTGGACTTGATAACATTTTATGAGTTTAGTTTTGTTCTTGTATATTGATCTCGATTCTCATTGTGAAAGGAAATCATCAACGAACTCTACCAAATATATGCCAAGTCTCTCTTCCATTTATTGACTTATATTAAGAACCCAAGCTTTACTTAGTTACGTACTGTTGGTGGAAATCTCCTCCTAGGCGGAAATACCGTCCTTGGTGGATATCGTGGATAATAATATGGTGGTGGTGGTGATCTAAAAAACTTGCCGATTTTGGGAAATCCTTTGAAAATCTTTGGTGATATTTTTAATGGAAATTTGGAAGAGGTAATGTCTGGCTTAGATGGTGGCGGCGGAGATTTTGGCTTAATAGGCTTTACAGGCCTATTTGGTGGTTTTGAAGGCACATAATGAGTTGGTTTTGGTGGCAGTGGAGATTTCTTAGGTGGTGTTGGAGGCACGTAGATTGGCTTCTTGGTTGGTGTTGGAGGCATATGAATGGGCTTCTTTGGTGGTGGTGGAGCTTGATATTTGAACCTAAAATAAGGTGGTTGAACCTCAGATGCATCAGCTAGAGAAGGGAAACTCAAAGAGAATAGTATCACAAGAACAACACTAGCAGTAAATAAGATAGCCGTTGAGGCTTTCTTACCTCCTTTTCCTCCCATAAGAATACTCATTTCTAATCGTGGTCCAATTGCTTCTTTGTTTTTGAAATGGAGATTGATTACAGTGGGTGGAAACAAAAATATCGAGTTGACCTAAACGGATTTGCAAGACTCTATGGGAGTCGTGTTTCCAATCGTCGTTTGAATTACAGAATAATGCTAGTTGTGGAAGGATATGGCGACGAAGATGAATCGAAGGCATTGATACTTTTACGTTATAAGATTATCTCCAATGAAATATAATCAGTATCAGACTCTTCAGGAGGTTTCTCAGCATCTGGTATGGGATAAATTGGCAAAGCATAGAGGCCGCAATAGTACTCGGTGGTGTAGTATGGTTCGATGTGGCTGTAGACCTCTTCTTCTCCTATCTCCAACATTGCTTTCATGGAATGAGTGCAAGAAAAACTGTGAGTTTGCCACCACCTACAACTGCAAGTTTTAGCATCTAAATCAACTACTTGCTTTCCGTTGCGGGTTATGATCTCGAATACTTTTTCACTAGAGCGTCGCACCTTGTATCCACGACAAACAAGTACAATAAATCTTGTTTCTTCTCACAATAAGCAATTAGACACTCCAATTCGAAATCAGACCGAATGACGTGTAAGACACCTTTAGCACTGTGAGAAAACTGCAGACAACTTTAAGGGAGATAGGGAAAACTCTTAAGCACAATGGCTTTCATATCGCCAAGAGTGGTTGGATTCCGTAATAGGATGAGACATGCTAAAGTTGCAAAATGTAATATTTGCAACAACCATTCTTACCTACAAAAACCAGAAAACCTTAAATGAGTTTTCAAACAAACTTACAAACAAACTAAAGAGCAAATTTACATAACCAAATTGACAAACAAAAGAAAACTATGCTGGACAACATACTATGCTGTCAAGTTCAAACAGAACTATAACAAAATCTGTTTCAAAACAACCTGAAGTGAATTATACTTCATGTCGCAATTCATTGCGGCAAACACACAACTATCAGTTAACACTAGATTCAGCAAATTTCATTGTTAGTGAGATTTTTTGACAAAATTTCATATGAGAAAGCAATAAGGTTGTTGTTTGTAGTGTAATTGTGAGATTTCAAAATTTCAGTGTTCATGTTACATTATCAAACAACAAACATATAACTGAAATCAAAAATTAACATATAACAGAAATCAAAAATTAACAAAAAAATTGAAAATCTATGAACATAAACCTAACAAAATAAGGAGGAAATAATCGTACCTGTTTGAACTGGATTTCTCTTCAGATTCAACGAATCAACAAACCTAACCAGAATTGAGTAAGTATTTCTAGTTTCACATTTACTCTTTGTTGACGATTGTCTACTTTTTACTAGAGCAGACAATCGCAATGTGAACAATTTGCTAAGCATAACTGAAGCATTCAGTAATGCCTCAGGTCAAACAATAAATTTTGATAAATCAAGTGTCTTCTTCAGCACCAACATGATGTCTAGAACAACTATGGAGCTGGCTGAACTACTGCAGGTGCAAAGAATGAATCAAACTGAAAGGTATTTAGGTATGCCTCTTATTCTGGGCAGGTCTAAGACACATTCTTTTTCAAATCTGGTGAATAATGTCCAAACAAAGCTGGCTGTATGGAGAAGAAAATATAAGAGGTATATATGCGTACCTTACCTCTGGTGTTCGAGGACACTAAACCATGTTCTGTGTTGGTATTGATTTTGTCGATTTTCAATTAATTTTTGCTGGCGAGGATTTTACGCTTGTTCAGTTTTGATATTGATCAATATGAAGTCGCTGATTTATGTAGGTTCGTAATGATGACGATACTATGCGATGGTGCTGGTATGTGTCTACACGAAACTTTTCTTTTTGCTACTGAAGGCAAGTCAATCATCTTGTTATCAATTTCAAATCACAGTACATTATGGGTGTGAAAGACACCTTACAGAATTTATCACGCAAACATTCAAAAGTTTAGATCTACCTGTTTGGCTAGCCAAACAAAAAAACCTCTCTACTAACCATCGCACCAGCCAGACCTTCCTGGCCAATTATTACCGACAAAATTGGTATAGACAAAAGTATTGCTTCAAACTTCAATATTTTCAGCATCAAGCTGAAACCTTTTTTGCAGTGGTTCTCAAGCCACTCCATGGTGCCTTTCCAGAGGCAAGCCGAGGGCACGGTCCCATATAAGCTGAGAAAATTCCAATGCTTCTAGAGACCCCGAAAAGAACGGTGTAATATCTTGCTTCGGTGAAGCCAAAATAGTATAGTAACACTCCGCTGTGAGCATCAACATTGGGCCAATGAATCTTAACTTTTCCTAGCTCAAGAAGAATGGGAGGCACAATTTCATAGAGATTTGAAACCAGATTGAAGAGTAAATCTTCAGCAAAATGTTTTAACGCAAACTCTCTCTGACATGTGTATCTTGGATCTGTCTTACGCAATACCCCATGGCCATATCCATGAACAACCTTGTCGATGTACAGAGTTTTCCATATAAAACTGCTTTTAAAACAGCCCGCATAAGGGCTGGTTGATGCCTGGGATTAATCATAAAAACCTAGCTAGCTCGGTTTCTGTTTGGCGGGGAAGACGGATAGAGATAGAGAAGTCGCTTTTATATGGCACCGAGTAATTCTAATTTATCATGAAAAGACTGAAACAGGCTCTGAGCGGCAAGCAAAAAGACCAAATAGGGGTCGGATTGAAAGTAGGTAATTTAACGGAGTTAGTTCAAGACACACTTGGCGAATACTCATTGGTTAAAAATTTAGTTAGCAAAAGTAGGTATGCATCACTAACGTGGGTGAGATTTTAAAGAAGTGTAGACGAAGTGTAACTTTATATGGACCAATAGACAGTTGCCAAGTATCCTCCTCACAATGCCTCCCTCCCAAACTCCCTTTCTTAGCCAATAGGAAGTTGTGGTATTGTCACCGCACGACGTATGGGTTTTTACAACTTAGAGCTTTTAGTGTATGATTTTCTTTTGAATGTCTACGAAAATAATTCATCTTAAGTTCCATCATTTTATATGCTATAGTATTAATTTTAATAGCATATAAACTCACTCTCCATTCCGGATTAGGTTGGGATTCAATCCTGTCTCTGGTGGCAAGTAGCAACTACAGAACCTGCTGCAAGTGATGGCCTGACGGGTTCAAGTATTAAATTTGTTTTTGACTAATTGTTTTTTTTTTTTTGAACGGTTCAGTAGTTAGTTTTGACTAATTGTTTGTTCCCACACAGGGCATTTATATTCAACAATTCTAGGCGGAGGAAACCACCTCTTGTGAGCATCGGTTTTCTTTTTGCGGTTTTACAATCCTGGCTCTGCCAATCGAGTTGAGACTGGAGGGACACGGAACGGTAAAGTAAGGCTACCAGAGGTTGATGGGCCTACCTACTGGGCCTGTATGCCGAGTATATAGTTTCCACAGTTTCAAAGTAATCAGAAGTTACTGAACTTTCTTTTAACTGTCTCATCCAGCTTCCGTTAACAAGTTTTGATGAAAATCAAGGTATAGACAGAGACCAGAGAGGATGTAGAACACACAAAAAACTTGGAGAACTACATTGCATTCGGTTCTCCCATTTTACTGATTACATGAACTGCCTTTAAATAGCTTCCCGTCCATAATCGACTCTAAACCACTAACACCTAATTACCAGGGCACATCACGTACTGAGACCTATTCAACACGTACATAACCCACTAATAAAATGCTCAACAGACTCAACTTTGGACCGGGTCTTGTTTACACATCAACTGACAATAAGGTAATATTCCAATTTCGGTTACGGATTGAATATTTGAAAAAGTTAGGTCAACGGACAATGGCGTCAATTCCAGGTACTAAATCTTAATTTTTTGAATATTGGGTACCAACGTTATGTGTTTGTCTTTTCCTAGGTACTAAATGTTAAATAGCCCTTACAAATATTTTCCAAGTGCATGCATCAACAAACACATTGTAGTCCAAATCACAAAACAATATCAAGCCATGGCCGTCCAAATCACAATTCAAAAACTTAACTGCAGTCAACAAAATCCTAGAAAATCCCCATAAAATCAGGAGCAATTACAGCCCTTCCCCCCATCCAGAAATTCAAAATTGTCGAGCTGGAAACAGCTGGAAAAAATTCGCTTACCAAGTTTACAGGATATTTCACCCTAAAAAATATAGGGTTCCGAGTCAAAATCGTATAAGTTACCTGCATCTGTACATGATAGCAGCCAAAAATCACAACCCTAAACCCAACAAAATCTACAGCTTTCCAATGGCCGACTTGAACAACCAGCAAAGAACTGAGATAGAAAACATATCCAATAGCATGGCGGCAACCTCATTGACCACCATGTCCTCTCGACCATTGAGAAAGTCTGTGGTTACTATTGAAGCTATCAACCAAGCTGCTGATGAGTGGACAAACAGTCTACTAGGAAAATTCTTTGGAGATGACATTGTCGACTTTGACGATGTAAAAGAGCATGCTAAGCGCATATGGAGGAAACACAGAAGGGTTGACGTCCAAACAAAAGGTGTCAACATTTTTGTATTTAAATTTCAAGAAGAGAAAGCAATCCTAGACGTCTTGAAAAGGGCACCATGGATTGTAGATGGGTATTTACTAATGTTGCAGAAGTTTGACTCAAAGAAGACAGTAGCGGAACACAAATTTGAAAAACAAATTTTTAGTGTTCAGTTTAGAGGCTTGGGTAATATGCCAATCACAAACAAAATTCTTGATGAGATGTGCAAAGATTTGGGGCGTAGAATTGTGCTGAATAACAGGAAAGCAAGGGGAATCGTCTCGACAACAGCAAACGTGGAAATTATGCTCAAAAATCCTTTAAAGGGAGGAGGATGGATTGACACACCTAAAGGAAGAGTATGGATTGTTTATCATTTTGAGAAACAGCCGTATCGAATCTGCAGAAAATGTTTTGTACTAGATCATGTCGCAGCTAACTGTGAAACCATTGAACTTGAGCTAAAGCTTTCCAGAATGACAGACGATGATTACTTAGCATGGACACAATCTGAAGAAGGGAAAGAGATTCTGGCAACCAAAGCTCTAAACCTGGAGGCTGTCACTGAGTCCATTGCGGATTATACATCCACTAATGACTTGGAAATGCAAGAAAATGAAGATGCAGAAGAAAATAGAAGGACTAAAAGGCAAAGAGATGAGAATGTAGAAGGAACAAACCATAGCTCAAACCAGATAAAAAACCTATCCCACAATCCAGTTTTTGAAACAAATGAGAATGATAAGGTTGCAATGATAAATGAAATTCATGGTGCTGCTGCTGGTCCGAGGGGGATACAAACAAACAACTCTAGCCAAAAAGCTGAGCATTTCAATAGGATTCCAGAAGGGAGAGCTGCACATAAGGTATTTCAAAAACTCATCCCAGTAATTTCAAAAAGTCTTAGCATTAAATTTCGATGTTTTACTGTGTTCTATTTATATGTTCCACCTGCATTAATTAGTAGCCCTGCAATAATTACTTCTAATCAGGAATTCAGTATAAAAAGTCACTCATTAGTACTAGGAATCATAAATAATGCACATCCTAATCAAAATACACTCATTATCATAAGTTCATTAATAATTCTGCAATCAATTATAGGCATCGATTTACTCTGCATTAGCTGTTTTAAATCATTCAATCATTTGCACACACTCATTGCATCAGTTTCTGTCAACTATACTCAAGGTTTAAGAACAAACAACATGAAAGTGCTGTCGTGGAATGTGCAAGGGTTCAGAACCCAAGCCACAAGAGATCATTTAAAAGATCTCATTCGAACTCAAGATCCAGATATCATTTTTTTATGTGAAACTAAGCTAGCTAGTAATAAGATTAGACCTTTATTAAAATCATTTGGTTTCCCAAATATAAATATTCTAGACTAGGTTGGTCTTTCTGGTGGTTTAGTTCTCATGTGGAAATCTGGTTTTAGTTGTGAAGTGGTTAGCAGCGACAATAATATGATCCATGTGCTAGTTCAAGCTGACCCGAGCAAGCCGGAATGGCTATTAAGTTGTGTATATGGATACCCAAATCATCAAAAGAAGAAGACGCAATGGGATTTTATTAAAGAGTTGGGCCAGAATATACAACAACCATGGGTGTTGATTGGTGACCTGAACATTCACTTAACTGATCTTACAAGTCCTTCTGCTGCTTCATCAAGTCCTACAAGCTCGAGTGATTCTGGAATTCAAGCTATGCTGCACAACATCGGTTTAGAAGACATAGGCTACTCAGGAAGGGACTTCACATGGTCTAACAACAACACTGGCACTGGTGATAAAAAGTCGAGAATAGACTTAGCATTGGTCAATGCTGAGTGGTGTAACTTCTACAACAACTCTAAGCTATTTCACCTCAACCAAATTGGCAGTGACCATTGCCCAATTCTTTTTGTGGCTGATGTAAAACAAGAGAAGTTATGGAAACCTTTTAAATTCTTTTACACTTGGTTGAACGACAAGACTTGTGCAGTGCAAATTGCAACTGCATGGGCTGAAGAAGTAAGAGGATCTCCAGCTTTCATCCTGATAAAAAAACTGCAGTTTACTAGACAAGCTCTTATAAAATGGAACCGAGAATATTTTGGTGATATAAATCTAAGAGTTGACGACTTACAGAAGGATCTCAGTGAGCTACAAATGCTGCCAGCTAACGAGGACAATGCTGCAAAGATTACAGCAATCCATTCAGATATTCAGAAATGGCACAAAATCCAATATGAATTCAACAAGCAGAAATCTAGAGACAACTTCATGAATGATATGGATTACAACACAAAGTATTTCCATACCATCACAAACCGGAAGAAGTTAAGGAACAATGTTGACAGCCTTCAAAACAGTGAAGGATGCTGGATAAACTCAAGAGGCGAGATGGTTGATTTGCTCACATCCCATTTCAAGAATATCAGTACGGCATCTAATGTAGATATTGATAATCAAGTTTATGGTGTTATTCCTAATCTTGTTACAGTATCAGAAAATGAAAGTCTTCTTAGCATTCCTACTCCAGACGAGATATTCTCAACTCTAAAAAGTATGGAGAATTGGTCAGCTCCAGGACCGGATGGTTTCTCTGCAGGATTCTACAAATCTCAATGGAACACAGTAAAAGAAGAGGTATGTTCCATGGTTCAGCAATTCTTCAAGTCCAAATTCATCCCCAAGCAAGTCAACAAAACCTACATATCTCTAATACCAAAAAGGAAAAAACCAGTATCACCAGTGGACTTCAGACCGATTGGGCTCTGCAATACAACCTACAAACTCATATCAAAGATCTTAGTCAATAGAATGAAGCCACTAATGACAAAGATTGTTGGTCCATACCAAGCAGCATATGTTTCCGGAAGGCTCATACAAGATAACACTATCATTGCTCAAGAACTTATTCACTCTATGAAGAAGAAAAGTGAATCAGGATGGCTAGCCCTTAAGCTAGACATGTCTAAGGCGTTCGACAGGCTAGAATGGAGTTTCTTATTGAAAGTTCTCAGAAGTTTTGGATTTCATGAAGACTGGTGCCAGATGATATTTCAGTGTATTAGCACCACCAAATTGGCTGTACTACTCAACGGCTCACCATGCAAGGAATTTCAACCCACACGAGGCATACGGCAAGGTGATCCGTTATCCCCATACTTGTTTATACTAGCCATGGAGTTTTTGTCTAGAACTCTAGTGGCAAGCCATGAAAACAAGCTTATTGAAGGGCTCTCTATCTCAAGTGATGCCCCAGCAATCAATCATCTGCTTTTTGCAGATGATTGTATGATCTTCACAAAAGCCAATTTAGAATCAGTTAATCATCTAAAGCAGACAATCCAATACTTCGGAGAACAATCAGGTCAGGTAATCAACTACGATAAGTCAGGCATTCATTTTAGCAAAGGAGTCTCAGCAACCTTAAGTGAAGAACTCAGATACACACTTGGTGTTGTTAGTATGGACAGCAAAGAAAAGTACCTCGGATCTCGTCTGCTCATTGGCAAATCAAAGACTGGTGCATTTGAAGACATAAAACTCTCCTTTGAGAAGCGATTCACGGATTGGCAATCAAAGACTCTAAATCAAGGAGGAAGGACAACGATGGTAAAGCATGTCCTCAATACCATTCCATCGTACCAGATGAGCACTTTTCACCTACCTAAAACGCTAATTTCTGAATTAGAAAGTATGGAAAGGAAGTTTTGGTGGGGCTATAAATCAAATAGAGGTGCATGTCTAATCTCATGGCAGTCACTCTGTAAATCAAAAGATGTAGGAGGTCTTGCATTTCGGGAATTGGAAGCTCTGAACAAAGCTTTGCTGACAAAAATAGCATGGCGAATGGCAACTCAACCTGACGCTCTATGGGTCCGTATCCTGAAGGCTAAATACTATCCTAATGAAGAACTCATCCACACAAATGTGGGTAAGGAAGATACTTCTTATGTGTGGCAGGGAGTTGAAGAAGGACTGAGCTTACTTAAAAGGAACTACTTCAAATTGGTGAACAATGGTCGTACAACCAACATTTGGATGGACGTATGGGTGATAGGGCACGAAGAACTGGTAACAACAAGAAGTACATTTTACCACCAGCTTAGATGGGTTAATGAATTAATGATGCCCAATTCCAACAGTTGGAACATAAGCCTAGTTCGAGCAGTTTTCAATGTAGAAGTTGCTAATAAAATCTTGAGCATGGCAGTTTGTAAGGAGGAAGAAGACACAATAATCTGGAAACCAGCAAGGGATGGTCGATTCTCAGTCAAGAGTGCATACAAAGCTATCACAAATGGTCAGTATAACACTCCGGCACGCAATGATTCAGTCCATACAGAGACTTGGAAGGCATTATGGAAATTCAAGGCACCACACCGCATCAAAATGTTCATCTGGAAGTGTTTAAAGGATATTGTTCAAACGAAAGTCCGTCTGGCAAGAGTCAAGAAGGAAATCAGCACTGTATGCACCATTTGCAAGAACAGTGATGAATCACTCTATCATCTTCGTCTAGTCTGTGAGCATGCTAAGGCAACTTGGAGTCACCTGAATGTTAATATTGGGCAGGTAAATTCAAGTTGTACCTCAATACAAGAGTGGATAGTGTCATGGTTCGAGAAATTGAGTACTCATAACACTGAAGATCAGCTACAATGGAGCATTAGAGTAATGGTGGGATGCTGGATAATATGGAAGGAAAGATGTGAACACGTATACCAAGGGAAAAAGCTAAATCCAAGCTCGACAGCAGCAAGAGCACAATACCATATAAGGAATTTCCAGCTTTACGGAGAGAGATGCACAGAATGGAACACAACAACTTCTGAAAACACCACCATATGGTCTCCACCAGATTTAGGAGTCATCAAGATAAATACTGATGCATCATATGATCTAGATACTCATCAATTGGGAATTGGACTAATATCTCGTAATAATGCAGGTGATGCAGGGACAGCAAGAGGAAGCTTCCATGAAGGAATTCTAGATGCGGAGGAGGGAGAATGCTTGGGGATTAAGGAGGCGTTGAGTTGGG
Organism: Papaver nudicaule; assembly: GCA_023529015.1. NCBI lineage: Eukaryota > Viridiplantae > Streptophyta > Magnoliopsida > Ranunculales > Papaveraceae > Papaver > Papaver nudicaule. The sequence goes on along the minus strand of JAJJMA010014784.1, from coordinate 1,639 downwards.
CATTGAAGCTAAAGTTGCAGCGCATCATAATAGAAGCGGATGCAGAAGTAGTTGTGAAGTCTGTCAACACAAACTTTCCCCTTGTACGATGGGAGAATAGGAAGCATATTCGAGACATTCAGTTTTTAGTTCAATCTTTTACTTATTGTGTTATCTCTCATGTCAAAAGAGAAGGTAACTCTGTTGCTGATGAAATAGCAAAGCGTTGTCGTAATAAAGCTCTTAACTTTGAGCAAGTAGAATTTTTTGAATCCTGGATTACAAGTTTGGTAAACAGGGACAAACAATGTATTAGAGTTTCATAATTTTAATAAAATGCTTCCTTATCAAAAAAAAAAAAAAAAAAACAAACACATTGTAGTTTTGGAGATTTCGAAAACACACAAGCCTTTTGGCACAGATCTTAAAACCCTAAAGAATTCATGACCCGTCTTAGCGACATGAGGCTAACTTGAGTTTTTGGTTCGCCTATTTACAAGAAGTGAAACAAAACCCTATCTTCTTGTGAAACCTTTCTTCTTCAATTGTTAATGGCGACTACGAAGATTCTTCTTAGATCTGCTCGATCTGCTCTAAAATCTACACGTTCGCCTAAACCAAACCCTTTTCAGAAATCTTTCTCTACTGCTGTAAGTTTTTGTTTTTTATTATATTTTATTTTGTGGGGAAAATGATGATTTTTAACGTTATTATCAACTCTATTGGTGATGTATGTGTTTAGGGATTTTCTGTTCTTAGATGTAAAAATAATCATGAAATTGTTTAGTTTAGGAATTCAAATTCAAGTTGTTTATACATGTTTTGAGATGCTAAGTTTCAGTTGTTTACCTGTTGGGAATAGATTTGCCTGTCTGATATTGATTGTCAGATGCATTTGTAGTGAAATTCTTAAGAGATCCATGTATGGTGTTTTAGTCATGTGAAGAAGATCATAAATAATCATCTATTGTAGTTATATAGTAGCTTGTTTTGAGACGCTAATATTTTGAGTGAAAAATGGAGATTTTGTAAGGCAGTGAATCCCACTTGTTACAGCCCATGTAAACCTCTGGTAATTCTAGTGCTCTACGCAGGGAAGCAAGGAACTGTTTCCTTAGACGGTAGCGAATTCTGTATGCATAATGAGCCTCTTCTATCTGCGCATACTCAGGGTATGAATCACGCGCAAAAATCCTTCTTGCAATGCTTTCACACAGAAGAGTAGATGTATCAAAGGACGAACCCAGTGACGGACACCACTTTCCAGCCCAGCTAATCTTTCTGGTTTCTCCAGATTTCAACCGCTCTAGATCAGAAACTAGACATTCGGCAAACAGCTGAGATATTGCATCATGCAAGAATTGATTTAGGTTTCTCGTGGGGACTGTTGAATGTTGTAATCATTTGATTTAATTTTGGATGCAATTGAAGTGAAACCTGGTTTTAAGATTCATGATTTTTAGTGATGTGAAGATTATTTCTATAACAAATCAACTTGTGTGACATTGTCGGTTGTCGTTCTCTAGTTCCTTTTTATTTGGTAATTATGTGGATACTGATTCCCTTTCAACTGGCAGCCGCCTGAAACTGGTGCAACAGAAGAATGGACTGGGGTAACATTGAGTCAGATATTGGGGAGATCCAAGTTTGTGTGGTTCCT
>JAJJMA010014776.1:0-23220 GCA_023529015.1 Papaver nudicaule | reverse complement strand
CATCTGCTCGAGCTTGACTTTATCGTCGTGCAAGATTTTGTGAATGACGAGTATCCCAAACTTGGCCTTGAGATCCCTGCCAAGTACATCCTCACTCCAGAACCTGCCGCTGAGAGGGAAGTCGTTGACTACGAAGAAGGTGATGGCGAGGGCTCTGGATCTGGGAAGAAGATATTTAAAACGCATGAGAAGAAGCAAATGAGGAGGAAGAACAAGAGCAAGAAGAAAGTGAAGAGGAAATAGGAGATGAAGAAGATGAAGCAGAAGATGAAACAAAAGGTGATGAAGAAAAAAAAGGAAAGAGAGAAGATAATTAGCTTCTCAGGGTTTTCCCCTCTTAACTGATCATTTTATGGTCTTGTTAGTATTTTCCTTGAATTTCTGCTTTCTGCCCTTGATATTTTGTAACAAACTGCACTACCTTTATTTTAAGTAATGTAAAGCTTTTTCCTTTTTATGAATCTACTATTGTGGAATGCGTTATTCTTCATATTTATCGTCAAAGACTTGACCTGTTATTGAATGAAGGCCAGTGCCTGTACCGCCAACAATTGCATACAGCGCCTAGGGGAGCACCCCAGCCGCAATTATTACTTGTGCCCGTCGGCGATCCTATTATAAGTGTTTTGGGTCGCCCAGTAGGCTAACTACACGATGACTCTCGCCAAGTGATGCTACATGGTGGCTTTCGCCGTAAGGTCTTATTCGCCAAACACTTACAGATCAACAAGTAACACGACTGGTCTTACAGCTAGCCTGGGTCGGACGTACCATACAAGGGGGTTGTTCACTCAATAAAACAGGCAAGCTTTCATGCTTTTTTGGCGAGAGCCCTTAGCTCTAGCTGATTTTATTAATTCGTGGCATTATGCCTTTACTGATGGCGCTTGGCTTTAATACCTGATCAGGGTTTTTATATATGGCATTTTGCCTCAATAGATGGCTTTGTAGACTTGAAGATATTTGGCATTTTACCTCAGTAGATGGCTCTGTAGCCTTGTTTAGTGGCTTTTGCCTCAGTATACCATACTCTGGTCTATAGCTTTTTAGCTTCGTTATTTTGGTGAAGCCATTTGGCTTTGGATATCGGCGTGGTTAAAATACCCGGCGAAAAATTAAATGACACAATGATTTGTTAACGGGGTTCGGCGCGTAATAGCAAACCTACGTCCCCGGATCTTATTCGCTGTTGTTTTACATAAGCTAATAAGATTTCTTGGGTATTATGCCCGCCCAAGACTTCGGATTTTTACATTGTTTCTTCAAGGATAATACTTTTTAATGAACTTGGCGTTCCAAGGATGTTCTAGTTCTACGCCATGCTCATCAATCAGCACATATGCTCCGCTCCCCGCTACTCTTTTGGCTACATAAGGGCCTTCCCATACTGGTTCCAACTTCCTGCATCCTTTTCGCTGTGAGGGTTTATTGTATTCGCGAGAAAGTCGCCGATGATAATTCTCCATGTGTGTAAGGGAGATCAATCGTTGTTCTTCTAAATCATCAAGCTTCGCCAGAATCAAGTCTGTGTTTAAATTCTTCTCCCAAGATTCATGCTTTGTTGTTGGTAAAATTACCTCAGAGGGAAGCACTGCCTCAGCGCCGAAGGTAAGTAGGAAGGGATATGCCCATGTTGCTTCTCTAAACGTGGTCCTATAGGACCATAGAACATTGTGTAAATGTTTACACCATGCTTTCTTGTGAGGCTCTACCCTTTTCTTCAACCCCATTCCAATAGTCTTTTTTGTAGCTTCCGCTTGTCCATTACTCTGTGGGTACAATGGAGTTGATTTTCCCAACTTGACGCTATAAGTAGCAAGTAATTTTCTAATTTTATCGCCCACAAGCTCTTTTCCATTATCAGTACAGATTTCCGCCGGTACGCCGAACCTGCAAAATATATTTTCCCAGATGAATGTGAATACTTCTTGCCCAGTCTTCTTCTTGATAGCTTTGGCTTCACACCACTTGGTAAAATAATTCGTTGCTACAATGATGTATTTCCGATGCCCTGAACCTGGAGTCAGTGGTCCAATGATGTCAATGCTCCACTTGGAGAAAGGCCATGGGCTCAGTACTGAGTTTAATGATGTTGCTGGAGCCTTGATTCTTACAGCTGGCATTTTTTACATCGGCGGGCATATTCTTTAGCATCACTATTCATCCAAGGCCAATAGTATCCTTGCATTCTTACTTTTAGAGCTAAAGCTCGCTGGCCACTGTGATTTCCGCAGTCTCCTTCATGAATTGATTATAACAATTTATTGCCTTCTTCTCTCGATACCCACCTCAGCACTGACCCAGAAAATGACCTGCGATACAATATTCCATCTCGAAGTTCATAAGTCGCCGACCTGCTAATAACTTGATGAGCTAAGATCTGCTTCCCCGGCAAAGTGAGTCGATCCAGATAATATCGTATCGGCGTTCTCCAATCTGTTTCTGCTGATTCTTCTATGTCTGTTACCAATACCTCCCTTTGTTCTCGTTCTTCCACAGAAGATTGCCTCACTCTCTCAATAGCTATTGAAGTGATGTCAGGATTTGTCATCATAGATGAAATAAAAGCCACGGCATCGGCGTGCCTATTATCCTTTCTTCAGATGTGACGAAACTTGATACCAGGAATCTCCCGGGCATACTCCCTAGCAAGTTTAAGATACTTCTGCAGAGAAGCATCTGATGCCTGATAACGTCCAGAGATTTGCCGAACCACCAGCTGTGAATCACTTGTCAGTCTAACATCGCTGATACCCATTTCGATGAGTAATCTCATAGCGTGTATGACTACTTCATATTCTGCCTCATTGTTTGTCGCCGGGAATTCCAGCCTTAGCGAGTGTACTATTCTGGCTCCTTTCGGCGAAGTAAAAACAATTCCTATTCCTTTTCCTTCTTTATTTGACGAGCCATCAACATATACCTCCCATCCCGTAGGGTTGCATTTCAATAGGTCTGGCATTTCATTTTCTTGCTCGTCTAGCGAAAAGGGGATATCTTTTATTTCTTCTTCTTCTTCAATTGGAAAATCGGCGAGGAAGTCTGCAATGACTTGAGATCGCTGCGCTGTACGTATTTCATACTGAACGCCGAACTGTTCAATTTGCGTGTTCCATTTAGCAATACGCCCCACTCTTTGAGAGCTGTGCAGAATTGATTCTATAGGAGTCTTAGTTAGAACAACGATAGGGTGAGCATGAAAGTATGGACGCAACCGCTGAGATGCGAAGACTAACGCTAAGATTAGTTGCTCAATTTTGGTGTAATTCTTTTCTGCTCTCTGCAATGTTCTATTGATATAATATATAGGGGTTTCCCCTCCTTTGGTTCTTACAAGTACATCACTGATGGCGAATGGTGTTGCAGCGAGATAAACCCGAAGTTCTTCGCCATGCTCTGGGGGTTGAATCGCTGGAAGAGTAGCGAGGTACTTTTTAATACCTTGGAAGGTAGCTTCATGAGCTTCTGTCCAATTAAAATTTTCTCCCTTTTTCAATGTCTGAAAGAACAATTTGCATTTATCAGAGAATCTCGAAATGAACCTATTGAGCGAAGCTAATGTTCCATTTAGCCGCATAACATCTTTTACTGTCACCGGCGAGGGCATATCTATGATTGATTTGATCTTCGCTTGATCGGCTTCTACTCCATTCTTTGTGACAACAGACCCTAAGAATTTTCCCTATGTCACACCAAAAACACATTTTGCCGGGTTTATTTTTAATTTGGTGATGCGCATGTGATCAAATATTTATCTGAGATCTTGAATATGAGTTTGCTTTATTTTGCTCTTCACTAGCATGTCATCAACATAAACCTCCATCGTTTTGCCAATCCATTTCTCAAACATTTTCTGGGCCATCTCTTGATACGTGGCGCTGGCATTCTTCAGTCCAAAGGGCATCCGAGTATAACAGAACAATCCTTTAGTGGACAAGAAAGATGTATGCTTCTGATCTTCCTCCGCCAAAGGTATTTGGTTATACCCTGAGTAACCATCCATAAATGACAGTAACTCATGACCTGACGTGGCGTCTACTGTTTGATCAATACTTGGCAGCGGGAAACTATTCTTTGGGCACGCCCTGTTGAGGTCGCTCAAGTCAATGCAAATCCGCACTACCTTCTTCTTCTTTGGTACTATTACCATATTCGCTATCCATTGGGGATATTGCACTGGCCTTATGCTACCAGACGCCCTCATCTTATCAATCTCTGCCTCCACTATTTCTTTGAAGGCTAGAGACATTTTCCTTATCCTTTGCTTGAAAGGCCTAATATTTGGGTCAATATCTAGCTTATGACATGCTATTGCTGGGTCAATGCCTGGCATTTCGTTCATTCCCTAAGCGAAGACATCAACATACTCTTTAAGTAGTGCCTGTAGTTTTACTGATTCGTCTTCATTTAACAGAGTGCCAATCTTCACCATTTTTGGATCATTATCCTCGCCGATGTTTATATCTCTGGTAGGTTCCACCGCCGTAAAATGTAATTCAGGTTCTCCCATCGGCGATGGTACCTTTAACTGCTATAATGTCCTCCCATCAGGTTTCGCCGAATCTTCTACTGAGTTTACCGAATGCGCGTATTGCGATGGATCAACGATGAAGTCTTGAATCTCCTGCTCCTTTAAGGCTTCTTTACCTTGTTTCTTCCTTTCAATAATTCTGGCTTTCCTATTTTCTCGCATTTGTACGTCCGCTGCATTGCAAGCTTTTGCCACTGCCAAATCTCCCACATACTCGGCGACTCCTTTAGGTGTTGGAAACCTTAAACGTTGATGATAAGTAAAGGGTACTCCTTTCAGGCTGTGCAACCATGGTCTCCCAAGGATTTCCGCATATGGCGAATCAACGTCTACGATACAAAGGGTAGTATCCAAATCCAAGTCGTCACAGGTGACAATCTTGAACTCGATTTCTCCTTTTGGTTTAGAAGCAATCCCATTGAATCCGTAAATATTGTACGATGAAACTGTTGGCGAAGGGATTTATGTATCTTTCGCTTTCATTGCCTCATATGCAGAGTTAAAAAGAATGTCCACCGACTTTAGGTAATTTGAATTTGCCCGTTTGAATAGTGAGGACCAAAGGATTATTATGGTTTCTCCCTTCAGGTGGTATCTCATCGGCGGAAAAACCTACACAAGCTTTCATCCAATCCATCAGTGGCTCTTGCTTGAAGACGACGCTGCAAATGTCATTTCCCAGCCTGTCTCGCTTATGTACTCTGGACAAAACATTGTTGTGGAACTCATCTCTAGTAATCTTTGAGTGTACAATGGAGAAGCAGTCCAACTCCAACAAGTCACGTTCTACCTTTACCTCAAACACATTTGGAGCTCGGATAGCTTGAATTGGCTGAACCATGACAGGAGGTGGCGGCGGCAACACAAGAAATTCTTGGAATTTCCCTAAGCGAATGAATCGGTGGACCTCTGTTAAAGGGCGTCTTCTTTGCCTCGGAGAGTGCCGTTTTAAATTTTGATTCCTTCGAGGATCCTCCTAGCGCTGCCACCTTGCTTTTTAGCCGGCGAAGCTCTTTCCTTACTCCCCTATCCATCTTGTCATGCTTTGTCGAATCATCATAATCTTCGCTATCTCTTCTAAATATTTCTTTCCTTCCACCTCTCTCATCAAATTTCGCTGACGAATCAGAAACTACGATTGTGCTGGCCCTGCTCCTTTCTGAACGGCGAGTGGTGTGCGAATGGGATGTGTGACTCCTGCTCTGTATCACTCTCCTATTCTCTGCCATCAATTCTCTATGGCTCTGTAGGACAGTCTCCATCTGTAATTGCATCTGCATCTGCATCTGAGCTGTTTGGCGGTTATTTGCGTCAAGGATCTGCTTTAGCAAGGTTTATGTAGTATTGGTGGATCCTGTGTTGTCTGCTACCACCACTGGGCGAGCCAAAGTTGTGCCTGGTGCTACCGTTGTACCACTGGCGGCCTGCTGAACATCCGTTGCCATAATCGGTTCGGCGACGACTGCTGGAGCTTCCGCCACGACATTAGGTATTTCGCCAATAGCTCTTGGGATTACATTCGCTGCTGCGATACTTCCTGTATTAACATCCTGAGCTATACCCATAGCATTAGAAGATTCACCAATAGCCCTCTGAGCTGGTCTACTGCCATTGACTGCATCGCCGAGGGTACTCGCGTCGACCACACTGCCAACCCTTCGTAGTAACATGCTGGGTTCAACTGTTGCTCCTGCATTCTCCAAGTGGGTGATATCCTCTATCAAGATCTCGTCTTGATGAAGTTGTTGTTGTATGGGTGACCGCCGAGATGAACTCGCCAAAAGAGAGCTCGGTAAGCCTACTGGTTCTGATCCTCTACTTCTGGTATTGTGACTACTAGGAAATACCAATGGTGTAGGAAGAATGGGGTACTGTGGAGGCCTACCCGCTAGAGCTCTGATGTTCTTACTCCTGGGACCCATTCGTCGAAGATCTGTAAAAGAAGACAAACACACTTCCTGACAGTATTGCTCTGTTAGTACTGTGGGTAAGTGCCAAACGAGTTAGTTGGGTAGCTTTTCAGAATGTTGTTGAGGAAATGACAAAAATGGTTGTCTTAACTCAAATGATGCACATACGATGACCTAATCATGGCAGGGATGACTAAATTGACATTTTTCTTTTTATGCAAACTGTAAAAACTTCTTGAGTAATTGTGAGTTTTCGATCAAAAGGGATGTACGACGACATTTTTAAGAAGTTTTGAAAACATTTTATCTGCAACCCAAAGTACTCGCTAATTCATCGGAAAACAATGTTTTTTATAACAACTTCTAACAACGACTGATAAAATATATCTATATTTTCTCCAAACATACCCAAAATATCATATTTTTTTTCAAGATAGATGATTAATCCTACGCCATGGTCTAAAACATACTAAAAATAGCATTTTTCCTAACAAAGAAAATCATTCAATGCCGTACTCATGTGACAGAAGTGAAATATGTGATGAACCCAACTAATCATATGAGCAAAAATTAAGTTCTGAGTTGAAAAACTCCTTAGACAGCGACATATCTTACTAAAAATAGCACTGTTTCTCAAATATTAGCAATACAGGTGAAACTTCAACGAGTAAACATAATAACAGAACAACATACATATGCATTAGCCTTAGCAAATTGTGATGAAAAACAAGGATAAAACAAATTCAATCCCTGTTTCTAGCGCCAAAATGTAACTGTCTAAAATCCCAAGGGTTAGATCTTAGACAGTACACCTAGGGCTGTCAACGGTACTTAACGAAACGGATATTGGTCATATCGTATCCGTTCCATTTATTTTTAACGGATACCCATTATCCGTTAATTATCCGACGGATAGTAAAATTTCATTTCGTATCCGTTCCGTTAATATTAACGGATAACGGATAATATCCTTTAATTATCCGTTTCATTAATATTTTTTAGTTATAGATAAACAAACAATATTTTTTGAAATTTGCAATCTTGTAATACCAAAAAAAATATTGTGATAGAAATAAGAATTTCAACAAACTAGTAGTAGTACTAGTAGACTACTTGTTCATACAAAAAATACACAGAAATGCAAAAAGTTTAGCTAGCTTTATGGGAAATTATATATAAAAAAAAAACGGCCTTAACGGTAACAGATATTTAAAGGATCGGATATATGTTGTACCGCTACCGTTCCATTAACATGTTATTATCCGTTCCAATAAGTTTCGGATAAAATCCTTTATTAACGGAACGGTACCGAACGAATAACGAATAATCGGATATCCATTGACAGCCCTAAGTACACCCAAATCTTATACACAAACATACACCAAATCATAGATACACAAGATAATAAAGAGTTAAGGGTTAGAGATACTTGACAAAGGTTTTTACTTGGTTCGCCCTCATAAATGAGGACTACATCCAAGGGATTCTACTAAAATAAGCATTATTACAATTCTCTCACCTTGCTAATCTTCTAAGTTTGAACACTCAACAAGAACCATAATCTCGGCACTGGGCTAAGGAGAGCAAGCAGGTTACTTTACCTCTCTCTAGACCAAACCAAGAAATGTCCAACCCTTTTCTCAAGGGTTTCTCTCGCTATTTATAGAGGTTTACAAAGTGGAAAACAACTAATACAAACAATATCTTTCTGACACTAATTTGTCTCTACTCGCCGACATACTACATCGCCGAGGTAGTCTTTCTTCTATCAAGTATTGGCGGCCAAGTCTTCTTAAGGATAAGGACTGCTGACGAGGCTCCCACTGAGTCAACAGGTCAACTCTGACAATGTATCTGTTCTGACGAGTAATAAATGATCAACCACTTTCTAACTTCCTCCGTTGTAATGCCCTTGCTTTCACTGGTGTTACCTCGCTCATCAGTTCCTTCTATATGATTCGCTGGTTCTTCCTTTCTTCTTTATGGTTTCCCAGTTAAATGCTTTGCCCAGAGCTTCCGCCAATGATTCCATGCTTCTCGCAAGTGATCTCTTTTGTACACCTTCACCCTTAGGATGCTATTATTAGGCGAATGCATTTTCTACCCTTACATCCTCTTTAACTATTGGCCTAGTCCAAAGTTAGAAGAAGATCGAGAACGGGTATTCAAGCTATGGACTTTCCTAGTTCCGGAACTTGCTTGAGCCCTACTCAAGGTTGATTAATTTTTAAGCATAGCCTCCCGTGGTGATCACTATAAATAGATGACCTTCTGCAAGATACAATCTCAATCCTCTGCACATCTGTGTATCCTTGCATAAAGGTTGGTCGTCACCTCGAAGTCCTTTTGGACTACGACTGTTGAAAGACTTCACTTGAGGATCGTGAAACACAGGTCGGAAGTAAAATTCCTGATCCTCTATCTTGGGTCGATTGAATATTTTCAATCTTATCACGACCAAGATTTGATAGAAACTTCGTAAGGTAGATCTTGAATCGTAAACCCTAGAAGTTACATAACGCAGTTTCACGAACTAGGTTTAATACTAAGTTCGTCTAGAGTTAGGAGGTAAAGTTGTTTAGGCCAGATCAATAAGCCCTATTCAACAAAACAGATTTCCATTAACCTTGACTTGAAGTCTAAAGGAAATCACAATCTTATTCTCATTTAAATTACTTGGATACTTTTAGGCGTCCTGTTAGAGGCAGGGTAGCGCTAGTCTTCAAGAAGGGAAGTGGAGCAACTCCTAGGCCTGTAAAGGACGTCAGCTAGGGGAATCAAGTACGTAGGTTTCTGCGGGAGCCAAGAGACGTAGGAGCACATTGGTAGCTGAATTTCTTGTAGGGTGAATTCAGTCTCGATACATTCCAGTCCGAAGTCTGAGAGTAGGCTAGCGTCTGTATTCGGTTAATACTGAGGGTGTTCACATCTGAACGAGGTCCCGGGGTTTTTCTGCTAGATTTGTAGTTTCCTCGTTAACAAAATTCTGGTGTCTTGCATTACTTTTCCCTTCCGCATTATATTGTCTCTGATCTATATAATAGAAGTAATTGCAAGTTTGTTGATTCATAACCTTTGAGTGAATCCATCTCTGTTGAGATCTACAAGAACCACGTTCTTGTTAGGGTTCGGTTATCTGAACTATACTCAGGTTGTTGTTTGAATATTGATTTGTGAGATCGTTCAAACAACCTTAATCAACTAGGTTCACGAAAACTAAAAGTTGGTGGTGTATCTCGGTATCCCCTCTTTTTCAGTTGGTATCAGAGCAGGCAAACACCTTGTTAAAGACGTAACTGTCTGTGTTTGTTTCTATCTAAAAGATGAAAACTCTTTTAAATAAATTGTTCGTGAAAACCTATCATAAATACCAGAAAGTCCTTAACTGGTTTCGCAATATCCACTGCCTAATCAGTCTTTCAGGACATAACTATCGAAGGTTCTTACGTCTCCAACATGATCTTGAAAGAAATAGACATTTTCTACTCAGCTATCAACTGGAGATCATACAAAATCAGTTAGAAATTCTTATGAACTCTGCTGAACATTGTAAAAAGAAACCTTCATCTTCCAATAAACGCTGCTTCAAGTGTTGAAAAAAAGGCCATCTTAAAGACAAGTGTACTGGTTACACAGGTTCTTGCCAGCTACAAAAGTGAAATTTGCCAACACCATGGAGTAACCAATTCATCCAGATCGAATCTACACAAGATGGGGAATGATCTACACAAGGGAGTGATATGCAAGCACAAACTTGTTTACTGAAAATTTCTTTAATTAGAAATTAATATACATCCTTAATCTTCTTATGTTCTTCAAAGATGAAAGGATGTCATATATATATGAAGACAGGTACGTTCTCTGTATATCTTAGAAAATATTTTTTTTCAGATTATTTTATGAACCCTAGTACCATGAAAAGTCTATAAATTAATGGTACGGCAATGTTCCTAATTTGATATAAGATAGCAAAAATTCGCATCTCTTATGAATTGTTGAGCTCAGCTCCAAAAGAGATGTATCCACGTTCAAGAATTATGTGATTCTTGATCTGATGGTCTGTGTTTCACCACTATCTTATAAGCATCTAAGACTCCTGACTCACAGTGAGCACCTAGTCAATTTAGGGAAGATGCTACCACATCCAAAAGAGTCCAAAATGTAATGACTTGATGTGGGTATCAACACTTCGTGAACCTTACTCAGTATTCCCCCTGCCTCTGGATCCTAAGGCAAGAGTCGAGACCAGGATCCATGGGAGTTACTGACTATCTGCTCAGAAGATTATGGAATTATCATAACGTTGATATTTAAACTTAAAAGTGACACATAAAGGGCCTAATTGCACATTAATTTCAATAGAATTGTCACCACGTATTTTAGAGGAAATGAATTCTCTTGGAACACAATATTGGATAATTTATTTTTAGAGAAATTCATACTGCCTAAATTAAAGGGTAATCGATAAAGAAGTCCTTATTGGACCCGTTCTGAAACCGACTAGGGATGAAAGCCCACAAAGAGAATGTATATATATGACAAGAGCATTGATCCTTGTTCCCGAACACACAAAAAAAACTAGGTTTCGGAACTCACCTCCCTCTAGATCATTCCACAACTTGGAAGATTTGAATCCACAAGTGAGCTCCTTGAACTCAAGTAAGTAATTTCTCCATATTACTTCATCATCGACATACAATTATCAAGAGGCTAGCATCGAGAAACTACTTCTTCAAGTTCTCGAAGGGCAACGAAATTTGAAGTACAATGTCTATTGCATTCAAAAGCAAGTAAAATTAGTTGGCACTCATTTGGGGATTGAACAAGCAATGGCCGATGTGAGAGCCACTTACAATTTAAGTGACTCGGAAGGAGAAGATGTTGCATAATTTAATTCCTTTTAAAAATTGCTCCCTATGGGTTGGGTAAACAATTATGCTTTGTAGTATCACTTCTTGAGTACTACTTGTTTAAAGATGTCTTCTTTTCATCAATTAATAGAGGTTATTAAATTAAAATCTTAATTGATGATTGCAATGCTTGATATTAATTGATTATCTATATGAATGCATTGCATAAATCGTAAACTTGCTTTTTTAGCCATACCACCCGTTCGGGTAAAGCAGTTCATGAAGAACTATCAAAATCCATGCTTCTGACTCTTATGGCTAAGGGGAGATGATTTTGAACGTCGTAGGATACAATGTTTAACTCCGCTAGATTAAATGTTGTACCTTTAATTCTTAGTCTTACAACCACTAGGAAGGGGTAACCTAATGTTTTCTCTAAAGGCGATGGTTGACCGAAACTCTCTGAGAAAGTAGGAAGATTAAACCTTGAATTCCTATTTGACCGTAACTGGCTAGGAAAGAAAAAACATAATTACAATTTTACTTGTGAAATTGTACTTCACCCAAGAATTTATTCCAAATCCTTGCTTGGGAAGGTCGTCGCGTTGTTCCTTATGGAATGACACATAATGGGGGAGAGTTCTTTTGAACTTGTGCTTCATGGTAATATCTTTTTGGGGTGTGTGGCTGTGAAATTTGCGAGAGAATTGCATCTTTTATCTCTCGTTTCAGGTATGTTTACCTTTGTCTACATTGATTATTGTTGTTTTATGAGGATTCCTATATTTCTTGTTCCTTTGTCTATTATGACAAAAAGGGGGAGAAATCTTGTAGTAAGGGGGAGTAAAATCTTTCTATCTACTACGACAATTGTATACGGCATTGTCGTAGGGGGGGTAAAATCGATGTGCTTATCATGCCAAAGAAAAAGTTAGTGTATTGAGTAAGGGGGGGAACATATCATATTGTGTAGTATCTTTAAGCATCGATGCAATATGCTTACAAGTTTTATATACTACTCAATTGCATAACAAACTCTTGTTGGACTATGCCCTTCTAGAACCAAGATGTGTGGTGACTTTGTGTAGTGATCTACACTACAAAGGGGTCTCAGAAACACAAGAGTTCCTGCCTAGAGTGAGAGAGATAAGCAGAAGGGTTTGGTTAGCTTCAGAGAAACTGGATTTGGATTGATTTCAAAAGATAAGGTTACATGACTCGACTTGACAGAATAAGTAGCAGAAGGAAAAGGCATGCGTGTGACTCACACGCATACAGGTCAACAGTAAATAACGGTAAAACAATGAGTACTAAATAGGGCTAACGGTAACTAATTCAGGGTGCCCGAAGACAAGGGTCTGCCCCTAAGTAGAACATGACAAATTCCTATCCCTTCAGACTATCCTTGACCTCAAGGATAAGATCAGGAAAATTCAGTTCCATGAATAATGTGTCTTCCCAGGTAGCATCTTCCACTGACAAGTCCTTACAGTGCACCAGAACTTGATCAATTTCCTGCTGATTCTTCTTAATCCTTCTGGTAGCTATAACCTTCAAGGGTTGCATCTGAATGGAGCTTGTTGAGTCCAGAGTAGGCAAACAAGTTTGTGGTAGCATTCCTTGACCCAGTTTTGGTTTAAGCTGGGATACATGAAAAGTGGAATGAATTCTTGACCCAGCAGGCAGCTTGAGCTTGTATGCTACCTTCCCAACCCTTTCAATGATCTGAAATGGCCCAAAGAACTTAGCAGCAAGTTTCAAATTCCTTCTCAGCTGAACTGTGGATTGCCTGTAAGGCTGAAGTCTCAGATAAACCCAATCTCCAACAGCAAATTTCCTCACACTTCTCTTCTTATCAGCTTGTTGTTTGGTCCTATGTTGAGCTTCTTCTAAGTTACCCTTCAAAAATTGGACCATTATCTGTCTCTGCTGCAAGTAGTCTTCAACAGTAGCATTAACTCCCATATGAGTGGCTAACACTCCAAACTGAGGAGGTGGATAACCATATAATGCTTCAAAAGGGGTAAGCTTCAAACTTGTGTGATAAGTAGTATTAAACCACCATTCAGCTAAGGGATTTTGAAGGTTTGAAGCTTGTCATACATCTTAGATAAGTCTCTAAGCAGGTATTCACCCTCTCATTCTGTCCATCTGTTTGAGGGTGATAGGCTGTACTCAAATGCAGAGAAGTTCCCACCCTAGCAAACAAGGCTTGCCAAAAGTTGCTCAAGAACACACTATCCCTGTCAGAAACTATAGATTTAGGTAGGCCATGTAGCTTAAAAATGTTGTCTAGGAATACCTTAGCAATAGTGGTGGCTGTGTATGGGTGGCTGAGAGCTAAGAAGTGGCTGAATTTTGTGAATCTGTCAACTACAACCAGGGTGATTTCTCTACCTTCTGACTTTGGCAGCCCACTGATGAAATCCATACTGATATGTTCCCATGCCTGATCTGGAATATGTAGTGGTTGAAGAAGTTCAGCTGGAGCAGTGTTGAAACCCTTGTGTTGTTGGCAAATATCACATTTCTTCACATGTTGCAACACTTGAAGCTTCTATCCAACCCAGAAGAAGTATAATTTAGCTTTCTGGTAGCTAGCTTGAGAACCAGAATGACCTCCCACTACTGATGAATGAATTGATGTAAGTATCTTCACTCTTAAATCTCCAGTATTACCAATGTATATCCTTTGTTTGTATCTGATAACCCCATTTTGATAAGTATAATCTGGAGTAAGATTGGGACTCACTAACAGCTTAGGAATTAGCTCCTGAGCAAAAGGATCCTTTTCATAGCTATTCTTCACTTCATCTAACCAACTAGGCTGCACCACAGAGAGAGCTTGACAGCTAGCATTGTTGTCTTCTACTCTTCTAGAGAGAGCATCTGCCACCATATTATCACTTCCCTTTTTATACTTCAGTTCATAATCATAGCCAAGGAGTTTGGTTAACCATTTTTGTTGTAGCATAGAATGTACCCTCTGCTCCATGAAGTATTTAATGCTTTGATGGTCAGTAAATATTTTTGAATTTGCTTCCCAACAGATAAGGCATCCATTTATTCACTGCCATGACTACATCTCTTAACTCCTTCTCATAAGTGGATAAGGCAACAAACCTGGTTCCCATTCCTTTAATGAAATAAGCAATGGCTCTTTTCTTTTGCATAAGCATAGCTCCTACACCATTGTCGCATGCATCAGTGGCTAGCTCAAATGGTATTGAGAAATTAGGCAACACCAATACTGGAGTGGTAGTCATGGCTTCCTTGAGAAACTCAAAAGCAGCTTGAGCCTTGTCATCCCATCTGAAGTTATTCTTCTTGAGTAGTTCAGTTAATAGTCTGCAAATGAGTCCATAGCCTTTTACAAATTTCTTGTAATATCCTGTAAGACCCAGAAATTCCCTTAAATCCTTCAAATTTTTTGGAGTAGGCCAATTCTTCATACATTCAACCTTGGCTAGATCTGCTGATACTCCTTCCCCAGTGATGATGTGACCAAGATACTCAATTTGTGCTTGCCCAAAAGAGCATTTACTGAACTTAGCAAATAGGTTGTTCTCTTTTAACAACTGCAGTGTAGTCTTCAAATGCTGTAAGTGTGTCTTTAAATCAGGACTATAAATGAGGATGTCATCAAAGAAAACTAGTATGAACTTCCTCAGATAAGGCTTGAAGACATCATTCATCAAGGCTTGAAAACTGGCTGGTGCATTGGTCAACCCAAAAGGCATCACCAGGAATTCATAATGTCCTTGGTGTGTCTTAAAAGCTGTTTTCTCAACATCAGAAGGATGCACTCTGATTTGGTGGTACCCAGCTCTTAAGTCAATCTTTGAAAAGACCTTAGCTCCATGTAGCTCATCCAACAACTCTTCAATTATGGGAATGGGATACTTGTCCTTAATGGTGAGCTCATTCAATTTCCTGTAATCCACACAAAACCTCCAACTACCATCCTTCTTCTTGACTAAGAGAATTGGTGATGAGAATGGGCTGTGACTTGGTCTGATTACACCAGTTTTGAGCATTTCCTGAATTAGTTGCTCAACAATTTCTTTTTGCACATAAGGGATCCTGTAGGGTCTTTGATTTGGTGGTGTAGACATGAGTTTGAGGGGAATGTGGTGATCATGCACTCTTGAAGGAGGCAGTGATTTAGGTTCTTGAAAAACTGAGTCAAAGGATTTGATGAGAGGTTTAAATTCAGGTGCCATCTCCTCAGTTTGTTCCATAGCACTGATGGAAAATATATGCCCCATGATGCCATGTTTGTTCTTTTTAAAATATATGTGACAAGCACTCCCTGTCATCATAGATATTCTGGGTTCTACATCCATACCCTGTAAAACAATCTTCCTGCCACTCTTCTTAAAGGTTACAATCAGCTTCTTAAAATCAAACTTGATAGGACTGATCTCCTTCATCCAGTCAACACTTAACACCATGTCACAACCACCAAGAGCAAGTAACCTGACATCAAATGAGAAAGAATGCCTTGCATATTCCATTGAAAACCGGGACATCTGGCATTGCTGGTAAGTTTGTTGCCATCAACTACTGCCACCATGAAGTTCTTGGTAGGCTCAATGCAACACCCACTCCACCCTGCAACTTCTGGATCCAGAAAACTGTGTGTACTCCCATTATCAATGAGTATAGTCAGTATATTTTTATTTCTGGTTCTACCTTGTATTTTGATTGTATTGTGAGAGACATTTCCAGACAAGGCATGAACAAATATCTCTACTTCCTCCTCTCCATCTTGTGTGCTAGCTGAGTGTGTAGGGGACTCATCCTCTGATTGTTGTCTCTCTTCTTCTTTAGAAGCAAGTATGTAAAATTGTTGCTTCACACACTTATGTCCAGCCTTGAAAACTTCATCACAGTTATAGCACGATCCCTTCTCTCCTCTAGCCCTCATTTCTGCATAAGAGAGTCTTTTGATAGGTGGGAACTTGGGACTACTAGCTGACCTCATTTTTGGAGAAGGTGAGTTGGATTTCATTGGAGTGTGCATTCCCCTGCTGTTGTTAGGAATATGGAGTGGTGGTAACTTTGAAACAATTCTGCTCTTCCTAACATTGTTCTCTGTTAGTGCTTTCTGCATCCTTGCTAGGTACATAGCCTTGGCTAGAGTAGTAGGTGCAAACATCTGTACAACCATCCTTAATTCTTCCTTCAATCCACTGATGAAGCTAAAAGTAAAATATTCTTCTGTGAGGTGTTTGTTTTTAGCTAACATCAAGGCCTTCCGCTCTTCAAATGCTTCTTGATACTCTAACACTGTTCCCAGCTGAATCAACTTGTTAAACTCCCCAACAATGTCATCATGACCCAACTCTTGAAATCTGACACTTATATCCCTCACAAAATCATCCCACACAATATATGAATTACCCTCTTGGTAATCCTGGTACCAGACATCAGCACGTCCATCTAAGTATAGTGAAGCAATATAAACCTTCTTTTCCTCATCCATATCATGAAATTGGAAGTATCTTTTACACTTCCTTATCCAGGACCTAGGATTATTACCATCAAAACGAGGAATTTCAACTTTTGGCTTATGGTGTTGAGAGTTATTACCTGACTCACCAGAATCGTTATTAGATCCAGACTTTCCAAGATTTGGAGTCGACCCCGGTGAAGCAAATATCCCATTATCATTAACATGCTGCTTCTGCAGCTCAGTGATAGTTTTCTTTATCTCTTCAGAGATACTCTTCTTAATGGTGTTCATATTAGTAGAAAGTGGGGGGTTTGTAGACAGATCTGTTACTTGAGTTGTAAGATCTGCAACCTTCTTAGTTAATTCCTCCGTCTTGTCTCCACTCTTAGGAATTTGAGTCACTGTCTTCGTCAAAGCTTCAACAGACTTGGCCAGGCTACTAACCTGAGTTACCAAGGTGTTGAACTCAACTTGATTCACCATGGTAATGAGATACACTCTGGATCGAGTGCTCTGATACCAATTTGTAGTGATCTACACTACAAAGGGGTCTCAGAAACACAAGAGTTCCTGCCTAGAGTGAGAGAGATAAGCAGAAGGGTTTGGTTAGCTTCAGAGAAACTAGATTTGGATTGATTTCAAAAGATAAGGTTACAGGACTCGACTTGACAGAATAAGTAGCAGAAGGAAAAGGCATGCGTGTGACTCACACGCATACAAGTCAACAGTAAATAACGGTAAAACAATGAGTAATAAAGAGGGCTAACGGTAACTAATTCGGGGTGCCCGAAGACAAGGGTCTGCCCCTAAGCAGAACATGACGCTTTGAAGTTTGTTATCTCTACCTTGAATCTTCACTTGCAAGAACACTCTTATTTTAAGACGTTCAAGATTACAAGAAGATCAAGTACATTATGGTTAGGTCTAAAAGATTTTAATTTTTGAATCCATATGTAAGATTGGTTTTGTCACTAAATTGACAAAGGGGGAGATTGTTAGAGCATTGCTCGGTTGAACCCACTGATATTGCTATCTCAAGTCAGTTGTCAAGCTTTTGACAAAAACACAATCCTTGATAAGTTTACTCTACAACCTCGGACTAGGATAGTTTTAGGTAATCGAGACGAAGACCGATGAAGACGAAGACTGGAGCTTACTACTTGATAAATCATAACGCCCTCGCTAAAGGTTAGAAAGGTTTTTCCTTTCCATGTTTCGTATTTGCCATTTCTATCATATCAATAGTCTATGATGTTGTTTATAAGATCCGAAGGTATTCTAGGATTCTTCGCCTTTGCATTTATTACATCCGTGATAATATGTATAGGTAGAGTATGTTGATTTGTTTCTTGAAATGACCTCAACGGTGAACGCGTTCATGAACACGTACATGTGTTGCTTAAGGCATTCCTGAGAACGAGCGGGTCTGTATGAACGCGTTCATGAACGCGTACATACGAGTTCACAGACTTCTCATGAATTCTCCTGAACTCCAATTGACAGCTCTATGAATGCGTTCATGAACGCGTACATATAAGCCATGGAAAACTTCCAACTTTCATATCTTGAAGTTTTCGGTCTAGACATGATTAGTTATCGGACTTGTCATTACTTGGCCCATGGAATTCAACTACTTAATCCAAGCGATGTTCAAACATGATTTGGACCAGAAGTCGCAAACCTTCAATCAAGGTTGAGTCCTCTTTAACTATTGGTCTAGTCCAAAGTTAGAAGAAGATTGAGAACGGGTATTCAAGCTATGGACTTTCCTAGTTTCAAAACTTGCTTGATCCCTACTCAAGGTTTCTTAATTTTTAAGCAAAGCCTCCCTTGGTGATCACTATAAATAGATGACCTTCTGCAAGATACAATCTCAATTCTCTACACATCTGTGTATCCTTGCATAAAGGTTGGTCGTCATCTCGAAGTCCATTTGGACTACGACTATTGAAAGACTTCACTTGAGGATCGTGAAGCACAAGTCGGAAGTAAAATTCCTGATCATGTATCTTGGGTCGATTGAATATTTTCAATCTTATCACGACCAAGATTTGATAGAAACTTCGTAAGGTAGATCTTGAATCGTAAACCCTCGAAGTTCCATAACGCAGTTTCACGAACTAGGTTTAATACTAAGTTCGTCTAGCGTTAGGAGGTAAAGTTGTTTAGGCTAGATCAATAAGCCATATTCAACAAAACAGATTTCCATTAACCTTTACTTTAAGTCTAAAGGAAATCACAATCGTATTCTCGTTTAAATTACTTGGATACTTTTAGGCGTCCTGTTAAAGGCAGGGTAGCGCTAGTCTTCATGAAGGGAAGTGGAGCAACTCCTAGGCCTGTAAAGGACGTCATCTAGGGGAATCAAGTACGTAGGTTTCTGCGGGAGCAAAGAGACGTAGGAGCACATTGGTAGCTGAACTGCTTGTAGGGTGAATTCAGTCTCGATACATTCCACTCCGAAGTCTGAGAGTAGGCTAGCGTCTGTATTAGATTAATATTGAGGGTGTTCACATCTGGACGAGGTCCCGGGGTTTTTCTGATAGATTTGTAGTTTCCTCGTTAACAAAATTTTGGTGTCTTGCATTACTTTTCCCTTCCGCATTATATTGTGTCTGATCTATATAATAGAAGTAATTGCAAGTTTGTTGATTCATAACCTTTGAGTGAATCCATCTCAGTTGAGATCTACAAGAACCACATTCTTGTTAGGGTTCGGTTCTCTGAACTATACTCAGGTTGTTGTTTGAATATTGATTTGTGAGATCGTTCAAACAACCGTAATCAACTAGGTTCACGAAAGCTAAAAGTTGGTTGTGTATCTCGGTATCCCCTCTTTTTCAAGTAGTGACACTGCAAAGTCTATAATGGATGACATTCAAAAGACCAACATAGAGAACAAGTTAGCTGTGGAGAATGTCAACAAAACCCTCATCTGGATGATGGAGAAGATGGGATTAGTTGAGAACGAAGGATCGTGTGGTTCTACATCTGAATCTGGTGGATCTGGAGGTAGCTACATCAAGAGGGGAGCTCATACATTGGATCTCACTACTGGTGGTAAAGAGATCATTTCCAGGGTACCTAAGCTGGATTTTCCAAGGTTCGGTGGGGATAATCCAAGGGAATGGGTGCAAAAGTGCGATCTATACTTCATGTTGAACAAGGTGGATGAAGCTCACAAGGTCAGCATGGCTTAATCCATCTGGATGGTAAGGCTAGTAGTTGGTTTCTGAATTTCAAAATGAATAGAGATAGTATAACTTGGACTGATTTATCTGACAATGTATGCTTGCGTTTTGAGAATCCTGCTAATGAGAATATTGTTGGGAGGTTTAATAAGCTGGTTCAGACCTCTAGAGTAGAGGAGTATTTTGAACAGTTTGAGTACTTGAAGGCTTTACTGCTTACCAAACATAGAACTCTAACTGAAGAGTATTTTATTATGAGTTTCATTGGTGGACTGAAAGAAGAAATACATCAGGCTGTGTTGATGTTTAACCCCTCAACCCTCATGCATGCTTTTTCTCTAGATAGATCTCAAGAACTCAGCCTAGCTATGCAGCAAAATTTTTCAAAAGCCACTTCAAAACCTTACCCTAACTCATACCTATCACCTAAACCCTTTTCATCTAACCCTTCATACTCAACACAAAAACCATCTACTACCAATAATTTTTCTTTCAGACCCCCACGTAGTAACACCAAATATAATAATAACCAACCAAGGCCTGTACAAAACTCCCCTGTCAAAAAGTTAACACCAGAACAATATAGAAAAAAGAAAGAGAAGGGTATATGTTTTGATTGTGATGAAGTTTTTAAGCCTGGCCATAATTTACATTGCAAGAACATGACACTGTATCATATTGTGTGTGACAGCTCAGGAGAGAGCAACACTGAACCAGAATAAGAGGAAGTGCAGGATGTGGTTAGTGACTCTCCACTTGAATCTGATATGGAGATATCTCTAAATGCCTTAGCAGGTAGTGTGACTGGTAAAACCATAAGGATTCCTGACTTTATCAAGAAGAAGGCCATATCAATCCTCATTGATACTGGTAGTACCCATAGCTTTCTGGATTGTGATTTAACAAAATCATTGGGCTATAACATCACTTCAACTGTTAAATTCTTAGTCACAGTTGCCAATGGGGAGAAGACTATGAGTTCAGGTAAAATAAGATTATACAGGGCCATGGTTTCAACAGTGAAATAAGATTATTACCTTTGGGTGGGTGTAACATGGTTCTTGGAGCTGACTGGTTGAGTAAGTTAGGAGATATATTGTTTAACTTGATGAAGCTCAGCATTTCCTTTAAGCATAAAGGGAGAAAGATCACTCTTACAGGAGTTAAAAGTGACACACCATTGAAGGAGATGAGTGACAAGAATATGCAGGGCTATGTATCCAAACATAGTCATGGAATTATTGCTCATCTTTTCTACATCAATACCACCACCTTCTCCTGACATTTCAGATATTTTGTCATCTTTTGAGGATATTTTTACTGAACCCACTCAGTTACCTCCTCCAAGGAAACTTGACCACTCAATACCCCTCAAACGAAACTCACATCCAAGAAACCAAAGGCCTTGTAAATGCCCTTACATCCAGAAAGGAGTCATTGAGCAATTAGTCAAGGAGATGTTACAGAATGATGTCATTCAACCTAGCCATAGCCCATTTGCTGCTCCAATTCTTTTAGTGAAGAAGAAGGATAATTCTTGGAGATTTTGTGTGGATTATAGGAAGTTGAATGCCATTACAATTAAAGATAAATTTCATATACCCATAATTGATGAGCTGCTGGATGAACTGCAAGGAGCAAAATAGTTCACTAAGATTTATCTCAGGTCAGGCTACCATCAAATCAGAGTGAAGAAGGATGACATTCATAAAACAACTTTCAGAACTCATGAGGGCCATTATGAGTTCAAGGTGATGCCATTTGGCTTCTAATGCTCCAGCAACATTTCAAGCCCTTATGAATGATGTTTTCCATGATTATTTGAGGAAATTCATATTGGTTTTCTTTGATGATATACTGGTTTATAGCCCAACATTGGAAGCACATCACACTCACTTGGAAATTACTCTTTCCCTGCTGAGACAACACCAGCTTTATGGCAAGCTTTCCAAGTGCTGTTTTGCTCAACAAGAACTTGAATATTTTGTTAGAGCATGGCTCGGTCAACCTCACTAAGTGTTGGTATGTCAAATATTCATTTGATTATTCATTTGATGTTTTGATTTGAATTATTGGATATCATTAACGTGACATCCATATTGGAATCAAAAATTCTGGAGATTTAACATTATGCTAGTTACTCGTGGAATCTCGCACCGTAATTCCAGTGGTATATCTATTTGCGTGATTCGGAATGTCTGAACCTTTGTGTTCAGTTAAGCTTAACACACAAGGCTTTGTCCACGTTTGTTATGATGCATTTATGCGGAACGTTGAACTACGTTGGACCAGATCCCACTTCCACCTAGGTTCGTCTGGTTAGCCCAGCAATACCAAGGAAGTAATGTCGACATTATAAAGCTGGTGACGACATTTGGAAGTAATAATATCTAAGGAGATTTTCGAAACTAAAGACACGATTTCGAACTGAGATCTTTCCCAGGGATCATATTTGGTTAGCACCATATTTCGAATTAAATCGAAATATCCAAATATACCTATAGATATTATTTTCTTTGATTGCTCTTGGCTAAACATGTTTCGAAAATATATTTTCTTTATGGAATATATTTTTCTTAAATGTAAAATGCTAGAGTATTAGTTCTCATTAAAAGCTATGAGACTAAATGGGGAATTTCGGAACTATTATGTAAATGTGCTTTGTGGAATTTCCGAAATTAAACTTTGCCTCATTTCAAAGATAAAGCCTTAGTCAATATAAATAGGAGTGGTATCTCTCCTAAAAGCTTTATCCCTCTAACCAAACTCTTCTTCGGAATTGTTAGCTTGTGTTGCCGCTTTTCTTTTCAGTTACCTTTGAGCTTTTGCTCTCGGTCTAGAATTGCGCGTAATTCTTCTCTTGGGATCGAGAAGCCTAAAAGTACCTCTTACGGGAAACTAGTTTATGTTTACTAGTCTTCTTTGTATTGTACTTGTGTTTTGTTCTATCACGTCTATCAAACCTAACGATCTTGTTTATTCTAAGGTCCTTCTCTTCTGATATAAGGCCACTCAAGATCGTTGTTATTAGAACATAATCTTTATCTATTAACCTGGATTTGTCAGCAAGCCGCTTTCAGTTTGTGTGCCTTACCTATAGATATTGAGTGGAATCAAGATCGCTGTTATTGGATTTGTTCTTTGCAGGTACACTGTTCTTCACGGTCATATCATATCGTACTTGCTACAGCTATCTACTTGATTCCAACTGGGATGACAAGGTTTCTCTTTCGGGAGTTTAGGTTTTGAAACCTTGATCAATATCTCGAGGTCTTTATTG
>JAJJMA010014765.1:57572-72000 GCA_023529015.1 Papaver nudicaule | reverse complement strand
ATTTGATATAGTGAGGGAGATGAAAGGAATTTCACCACAAAGGATTCAAAGTGTGATTAAAGAGGGCTTCTCTTAAATATAACCCATACTTTTATTAACTATAACCCATATTATCCATAACCCATGCAGAAATTCTGATTTATTAATCCATAACCCAAAATATTATAACTGAGTTTCATTGCTAATTAGTTGAGTCGACTAGAAATAAACTGATTGATACCGATTCCCAACCAATTTCAAAGCATTTGAGGTTTTTAAAAACAAAATTCCTAAAAAATCAAACATGGCTTCCTTATATTTTGGTTACAAAAATCAAGGTCAAGGTTTGTCTGTTTATGGCAATAATTGTAGAAATATATTACGAGAAGATTGAATCGGAATCATTATGAATGGAGGTGGAATACAAAATAAGTTGATTCCTTATTGTGATCAAACCAAGGTTGATTTATTAGAATTGTTTATTAAAAATTGAACGCTTATAGCTCCAAAACTATGAATTCTCTTTGAAAGCATCTAAACTGTCGCCATCATCTCATTAACATAGATTCTGTGGCTGGGTTTTGGTAAGAAAAGCGAGGGTGTTTTTGAGATGGTTTTATGAAAAAGAAACTAATTTGAATATTGAAAGTGGGTTTATGTTACTTTTTATATGAAGATTATTGAGCAAATTCAATTTGAACATTAAAATTTTATGAGTCAGTTTGCTTTTATAATCTGACGTTGCATCAAACTTTAAAAGAGAAATGGTATTGATTCGTCATCATTACTTTAGATCATGGGTGGCAAGATTTATTACATTTGCAAAAATATAAGCATGTTCCAAGTTAATTTTGTCCCATATGTATATAGGCTATTTACATCTAATCATAAATTATGATCATCATTTGGGGGTTATCTCTAGACTTCTTGAAACTATTGTTTGCAGTCATCGACTCATCAATGCTATATGTTAGAGCGACCCAAATGTCGTGCTTTGATTTATAAGGACGAGTGAAAGTAGTACATGATCAGGGCGAGTGCAAGTAGTACATGTTAGAGTCAAACTAATAGTTTTGGTCCATTTATACTAACCAAAGTCAAATGGGTTATAATTAATAAAACTATGGGTTATATTTAAGAGAAACCCTAAAGAGAAGTTCAAAGGAAACCTTTCTACACTATCCGAAATTTACAACGCTAGAGCAATGTTACAAAGAGAGGAATGGGAGGGAAGATTGGTTATGCAACAATCGACTTGGTTGGAAGAAAAACACAACTCTTACTTAAATCAAAGGATCATAATGAAAGACAAGGTGACACACATTTTTCTAGCTCATCCCAAGATGATGGAATTAGCTTTGTGCTTCCCTTAGGTATTGATGATGGATTGCACCTATAAGACCAATAATACAATATGCCTTTATTGAACATCATGGGTCAGACATCAGAGAAATTGTCATTTACTGAGGAGGAATGGGCTCTTCGAGGCTAGACAAAATAACAATCACCATGAAGGATATTGTCAAGGTCGTAGTATGACGATTTTGTGGAATATGAGCTAAACCTTATGCTTTTTCCAAGTGTGAAATCATTACTAACATGTATAAAACCTATACGACTAAATAATAATAAGTAGAATGTACGAGAGCACACAAACCAACTAAATAGATTTAGGGAACAAAAGTTTAACTAACAAAATAAAAGTTCAACAACTAAAGAAATTGAAAACACTTTAAGCAGAGATTCTTCTAAGTTCATTCATTAGGATTGATAACACGCCCAGATCTGGTTACACCCCCAGATCTCCCAATCAAGCTGTTGGAGCGTATCGCCCTTACACAGGTTGAACAAAAACAACAAAGCAACGGGATGTGATCACCAACTCTTCTTCGTCGAAGATTTCGAACACTATTTGTTGAAAACAATGGTATAAAACAAAGTTATGTTCACCACCATCTTCCTCAGTTGGTAGTGGGATTGGTAATGGAACTACTGAAGTCTGAGGAGGACTCGGTTAGGCTGTGGTGGAAATTGGACCTATTGGTTTCTGTTCAGTTTTCTTGTTTCTGATAAGTATTTGTTTTTGGTGCAGGATATGCTTTGTGGTTTATCGTGTATATTAGGGTGATTGTACGCTACTATTTAACTTCACTGTTCTATTTGTTCCAATTTTGGAGTGCTATTGTGGTAAATAGGTTTAATTTAAGTCTAACTTCGTGCAAATAAGCTTAGGAACACAATGTTTTAGATGATATTGTCTTTCATTATATCTTTGTTTGGTATTATTGTAGACATCCATCGAAGGGATATATTTGGCATTGATCCCGAGTTCTATGTCCCACGACGACAAGTTCGCTAACAAATCGAAAACTGATTGACTAGTTTACTAATAAAAATGCGAGGAGATCAAAATTTAAATGACGATGGACACAAAATTAATAAGAGGTCAGTATTTTATTATTATATATAAAATCTTACATGCAAATTGATAAAACCTATACCTCCGATGTCTTTGGGTTTACAAGTTGAGCTCCAAGTATTTAAATAGACAGTTGTTGGTTTGTATTTTTTTCCACTAAAAGCGGTCTCTCGGAATCTTAGATAATTGGTCAACGACATCCACCAACACTCTGAAGATAATCAAATTGGACTTTCCAGCAGTAGACAGATTTTGAGATTTCTAGTTGTGTAATTTTCCTTCCACTCTAGTAACCACATTTTCAAAACAAGCAATTTTTGAGGTATGTATGAACAATGGAGAACCTAAGTACTTGTCATGGAGATATATTTTACTAACTTTCGGAGTACTTATAACAACATCGATAGTGTTTTGATGAGTATTAAGACTGAAAAACTCTCAAACTTCTTAAAATCAATGAGTTGACTAGGGCCTTACTGAAATCATTGAAAATCTTAAAAATGTTTTTCCTCTCGGTAGTAGTAGCACCACAAAAGACAAGTAGATCATCAAAAAAAAAAATTAATTGGGATATTGATTAAGCATTGCACTTCACCTTTATCCCATGAATCAGGTTATTATCTTCGACATTTGAGATATCTCTAGACAACACCTTCATGTGTAGGGTCTTCTTGACTTAACCCCCTAGTGGGAGAAAAATGATTAGAGGGAACACCATTTTGTAGAATTCAATAGTACAAGTGTGTTGTTAGATAAAATCACACCAACACTTACTGAAACCCATCTTATTCATGACATTTAACAACCACTCAACCTTATCAAAGGCCTTTGAGAAAATCGACACTTATTTTAGCCCTCACGGTGTGAGTCATTTAATGGGACATAAGGATATTGTAACTAATATGTCTACCGGGTATAAATGCTTTATGGAGATACTATCTTATGCAACAAACCTTTAAACATATTTGCCATAGTCTAGAAATGATTATGTAAATTATGTTGGTTAATATAATTGGACTGTAGTCACTAGTTGTTTGAGAGGCGTACAGTTTTTAGATATCGGAGAAATGAAAGTATTGTTTATTTATTTTAGGATGTGCCCTAAAGTAAAAAAAAAAAACTCTTAACCATGTTCTAATTTATCTGGAAAAACGTAGGCGCATAATCATCGGGATCTGGAGACTTGTTGCATAAAGAAGACAACATTTTTCACTTCCTGTAAAGTTGGAATTTGGGATAGTAAACTATTATCTTCAAGGGTAACAACTTGGGTAATAAACTATTATCTTCAGTGTTTCTTTGTAAGGCCGGTTTCTATGGAACATGGAAAATGGGGTGGTTTGCCATCCTAGGTGTACCACCAAAACCAAAACGCCACTATGTTCAACGACTACAAAACCATCGGTCGATGGAAATATTATCATCAACAACGGAAAATTGTCGGTCGATGCTTTTTCTTTCGACCGATTCTTTGCCTTCGTTGTCGATGGATTTACATCGGTCGACGGTTTTCCCATCGACACCGACATTTCTTCCATCTGATTATAAATTTAGAGGATTCACGTCAATGTTCCACGACACCACACCTCTTCTGCTTCTTCTCTTTGTTCTTCGGTTTCTATAATTTTTGTTTTGTTTCAAAAAAAATAATGGCAAGTGGTCTAGCAAACGCTATACACAAAATAACAGGAAAAAAAATACAAACAAAAAGCCAATGATGATGATCTGTCCACTAGATACACATGGATTAAGGATAATGATCTTGAGTGGAGTCACATAAGAAAACTATCAGGTCCTAGTATTATAGTTGATCATCTGTCAGTAAGGGTGTCGGCGAAAAAGATTATCATTTTAAGAGGCGGTATTTTTTTAATCTTATCCAATTGAATTTATTTATAATGAATATTTATTACATTTTAATTCGGACAGACTGTTTGTATTTATTACGCAAACTTTAAAAAGTAAATATGGGAGTGACTAAATACAACCCCCTTAAAGTTTAAATACAACCCTCTTTTATAAATCAATTATTTCTTAACTATTTTTTTAACGTGGGTACATTTGGGTCATCTTCCCTATCTGGTTTTTCAGATATTTCATGTACTGCTCGTGAATAAAGATTTTTCTTTTTTACACAAAAAACAGAAAAACTTAATTGATATTTTCTCAGTTTTTAATTTTCATCCTCGAAAATCCTTTTATTTGTTTTTTTTTTTCATATGTGTGAAGGATTTTAGGGTTAGATTTATTGATTTCGAGTGAGGAAGAAGAATTAGGGTTGTGAAGAAATGATCAGTTTCATTTGTTAAGAAAAGAAAAGTTGAAGTTGAGGTTTAATGTGATTGTTGTTGTTATTGTTTTTGTTATTACAAAGATTGTTTAGAAGCTGAAGAAATTAATTCTTAACTAAATATCTGGATGTTATATAAGTCTGCTTTTGTCATTTCATTTGATATTAAAAAAGTGCTCGATTTTCTTCATTGTTTGTACCTTGCTAAAAAAACCTTATCATGGAGGGAAGTTGAAAAATAAATGGGTTTTGTTTACCCACATAAAAAGTAGTTACAAATATTTTTATTTTGAAAGAAGGTTGTATTTAGTTTTTGTGTGGGTTGTATTTAGTCGCTTCCTTAAATATTATGATGCACATTGGCACAAAGGAAATTAAAATGTTTTTCGGTAAAATTTTCCTCGAAGTTCAGCAACGAGTAGATAAATATCCATGGCACTATTTTTATCATATCTACACACAGTTGTAAAACTCAAATAGTCCTGACAGCACTCGAACGGTATTAAAAGACTACAAATACATTCTTCTTCAGAGATTTTGAAGCCCGTAAGTTTTTTTTACCTAGTCCAGTTGAATTTATTTATATAATATTTACTACATTTTAATATTGAGGTGATGCTGCCATTTTCACTTCAAAAACCAAATCGAAGATAGAAAGAATTGAGAAGAAGGTGTGAGTGAGCGGGTGAGCTTGAAGTTTCTTATTTATAGGTGAAGTGATGAGAGCCGTTGAATCAAAGGGTTCTAACCGCGTATATCGATCGATGGAAAAACCATCAATGTCATTGAAAAAAGTTTGGTCGATGGTTTTTCCATCGGTCAATAAAAAAAGGCTCCCACATGGCAAAGTTGCGTAAATGCTACTTTGCCATGCCATTTTGGCTCTATACTAGAATCGTAATGAGCTAAAACCACCTAATTTATGTGTTTGCTTACCCCATAGGAAGAGGCCTAAGAGATAGAGTGAAAACCCACCACTCTATTGTTGGATGAAAAGAACCACTCTATTGTTGGATGAAAAGAAGTGGAGGAGTAATTGAAAAGATCCAACGGCTATATATCAAACCATCTGAGGATTTTTTTTATATATAAGAAGAAGGATATTTCATCCATCAAAACACAAGAGAAAAATTTTGCAAAGGAAGGAAAGAAGAAGAAAGAAAGAAAGAAAAAAAGAAAAAAAAGAAAAGTAGAAGCATGCCCGGAGGATCAAAGAAGAGTGGGAAGAAGGACAGTAGTAAGGATCCATACCAAGATCCTTACTTCACTAGAGTGAATGGCCCTCACAACGACCCAAACAATAGGAGGGCAGAAAAAAAAAAGAAGAAGAGTGAAGATAAGAAGAAGAAGAAGAAAGGACATGGAGGAGGGCAAGGTGCGGATGGTGCTTTTGAAGTTCAACAAATCGGCTTTTGAAGGGACTATAATGATGTTTTAAGTTTATCATGAAGTATTAAATGAAATGAAATGGATGTTGTTGTTTTTCTTTTAAGGGTTTTTTAGCACTTATGTATTTCTACTGTTATGTGAAATGAAATGGAGTTTTAGCACTTCTTGTCTCCCATTAAAAATTCTTCTTTTTGTTTAACTTTCAACTCTTTCTTGCGTACGGATGGAACTGAAGCTTAAAGGAAGATAGTCAATCAAGCACCTTCACCAAAAACCAAATGTTTACAATGGGGAATGGTATGAATAATGGATACTTGTAACAACTAACAGGTAATTATTAGTCAATCAAGCACCTTCACCAAAAACCAAATGAGGAGCAAGTAAACCCCTAGGCAATTTCAGTACTAAAGCATCTAGATCAAACGAGTTCTTGTCTTTTCGACCTCGGTTTCTATTACAGGTGCATGCATTTTTCTTGTGTTTGTTTTTGAAAATGGGTCGCGAGAACCAGAAAACCTTGATTAGTTTTGCCAACAAATGTTTACCGAAACGCATAGAGCACTGTGTGAATTATCTAGGCTAATCAAAATATTGCTAGACATCTTCGCTTTCTCTAAGGAGTTAATGTCTTAGGTTTCTATAGGGATTTATTACCTCATTAACTCTTCTTTGATGGACGGTCGAGTATTAATAGTAAACCAGGAACTTGGTCCTTCCTCTGCCTATAAAAGGAACATAATAACCATCAATATTATGCTCAAGGAACTTACAACTCATTATTTGAAAGGTTAAGAGGAAGAAACCATGACCTCCACACAGTATTACTGGTAACCCCCACACCATAAGATGATCGATGGATTACTATGGATATCAACATTGTCAGGTATACCGTATAAACTTATCTTGCATATTTATGTGTGATTCTCATGAAGTTCACGATCTTGCACTTATGTATCTATAAAATAAAAATTACAGTTGGTATCAGAGCTTGTGTTTTGGAACTCATGATTGTCCATTTTGTTATATGTAATTGTGTTGTGATCCATCACCGTATTTGTTTGATTCTGGTTTCTCACCGCTTGGGCTCACTATAATTGTTTGGTACGTTATAAAATAACACTATTATGATTCATGCATATTAAGTTATTAAAATATATGTTTTTTAATAAAACCATGCACTTTACTTATTTTATAACAAAACATGCATATTGTTTTAAATCCTGATAAAGATATGGGCTCACCTATAACGCTTGTTTTAATTATATGCATGTTGATCCTGATTGGTTCTGAAACAAACCCGACTGTTTGGTTATAATGATATCTAAACTTAACATGGTAGTGTTTTTTTTCCTTCTGACTTTGACCCTAAGTACTTGACTGTTTGACTTTAACTAAAGTCGTTCTTCACCCAAATCAAACAGGTT
Source organism: Papaver nudicaule (assembly GCA_023529015.1). Taxonomy (NCBI): domain Eukaryota; kingdom Viridiplantae; phylum Streptophyta; class Magnoliopsida; order Ranunculales; family Papaveraceae; genus Papaver; species Papaver nudicaule. The sequence continues at coordinate 64,499 of JAJJMA010014765.1, read as the reverse complement.
CATAATTGAACCGTTATAATTTTGTTTTGGTTATAAGTTATTTTTGGACTTGTATTAGGTTATTATAAACCTAATATAATGAAACCAATTGATAATTAGAAAGTATTCGTGCATATAATGTGTGCACACTTAAAGGTCTTCTCCCCGATTCATTATGCAGTGGTTTTTTAACTAAATAAATGTGACCCAACTAATATGCTTCCGCTTTATCGAAATCATTAATGTTTAATTTGATTATTAAATTAACATATCATTTACTTTGATTTTATCGAACGATTTCATTATAGATTCTTATGGTCGAAACCATATTTAGGCGTTGTTATGCTTGTATTATGATATGGTTATGTATGACGACTCTCTAAATATTGTTTTTAAATTGTATGAGATTGTTGCGCTTGAGATTATTATGTCGGGACTCTTTAGTTATCACCACAGTGATACTAGATTGAAAATCTTAACAGGGGGATTTTGTGTTTCCCCCTCAAAATAAATAGCTATTTTGCATTACCCCCTATATTAATTCAATATAGGTGCGACCCCCTGTCCGTTATAACTTCTGTGACCACCTAGTTAAGTATGCACGTGCATAACACGTGTATGTCATTAAAAAATCGAATAACTTAAAATCCAAAATTACCCTCACAAAAACCCTAATAAATCTTATTCTACGCCTCTTTCAGCTGATGCGACCATCGCCGCCATTTATTCCTCCCCTTATTCTTCCTTTCTTGTTGTTCGAGTAATCAAAGTCTTTATACCATCAGTATCGTTAATGGTTGATGATAGCAAAGGGACCGTACAATTTCGTGGACAGTTGCAGCCACAACTTCATTTTAATATTTGTTCGTTTCATTTTTGCCGTGAGTTCGAGAAATGGTATGTGCTTGCATCAGAACCATGAAGATTTTAAAGATACTGTTATTGATTAAATAAAGGAGTCCAAAATTATTCCAATTTGGAGTCTGAAGTTTCAAAGAATGGGAATTAGAAAACATAGAGAAGCTGAGAAGTACTTGATTGGCGTTAATGGCGAACGATATGACTACAGTCGATCCAAAAAGTGATTTTTATGAATCAAATTCAATTTTTCAGTACTCTGGGCATCTACCCACTGGATCCTAGTGGGGAAGTGGGACTGTGGGAGTGGTGACAATAAATTGTACTCTGGGGAAGATTTTGGTTTATCGATCAAATCGAAACAAAGAAAAGAGATTGGTTGTGCTACCGTGTGCTAAGAGTTAATTAATTGTCATTTTCAACACTGAACGAAAATGAAATTAGTGACGCCGTCGGTAGTAAGATTTTGGACAAAATCGATGAAAGAAACCGCGATTTAGTCTGATTTTCTGTACTTGTTCAACCAGCGAAGAAGAAGACGGATTAAAGTGGGACTATATGATTTGTCGTTTGGGTACTTTGGGCAATTCGCTGAAAAAAAATCTTTTTTTTGCCACGTCTGTTTTACAGCTGAGTCAGCTAACAGGAAGATGGACGGAATAGTTAGTGAAAGGGTTTTTTACCTATTTCTAATTATTAAAGGGGGTAATGCAAAATAGGTATTTTAATTAGGGGGGTTTCACAAAATCCCCCATCTTAACAATAATTATAATGTTATAAGCATTTGCAAACCATAAGTTAAGATTTTGCAATTACCGACTTATTTTGATAATAGCATTATTTTATTGGTTTGGCTATTACCACAGTGATGTCAAAGCCCTTTTTCAACTGTTAACTTGTCATAATCGTCATAATTCTGTTAGATGCTTATAATATTGTTTTGCTTAAATATATTTGAACAACAATTGTCCACAGGTGATTTGAGTTCACATATTTAAGAAACACCGAAGAAAATGATCTTTGATCATACATTATGGATTTGAATCACATTAAGTCTTGGATTTGAATCGCTTTAAGTCTTAATAAGTGTCTAGCGTCAATGTCTTTTGTTTTCACCCTTGAGTGTATTTTTTAACCGATTTTACTAGACATATATATTAAAATAATGATTATGTAAATTATGTCATCGCATTATTTTCAATTATTTCCCGCGCTAGTGAAATTCATTTAATGTTTTTGAATTAACTCATTATAAGGTTGAGTGACCCACTATGGATTTTCGTATTTTTCACGAGCGGTCAGATTAATTGCATTCTCTGAAGATCTCGAAGCTTTATTTTTTGTTTGGATAAATTCCCACAATTTGTCAGAATGATGTTCATCACTTGTTTAGAAAACTTTTCATGCTTGATTAAACTAGTGATGCATTAAAGAGTTTTCCTAAACTAATTTTCATTATTGAATATCTCAACGCTTAATTTTTGGTTATGAAAAAGATTCATTACGTCTGAATTTTTCCAAGCTAGGTGTGTTTGTTTCCTTCACAGATAAGTTTTGCGATGATTTTAAGAAGTTATTGTTTTCGGGTTACTCATACACCTGTTTGATATTTCATTGATGTCATAATTAAGTCAAGTATGATATCATTAAGTGGAACTATTCAGTATCACAAGAAAGGTCAGTGTGGTATTTGCAATTTTATACTTTTTTTACTGTTTAGTTATCACCATAGTGATACTGAACATTTATATGTCAAAGTGTTTTATGTGCTTTGAGTCCTTTTTAGTTTGATTTAACGATTAGAACAAAGCTGCTTGCAGGTAGTTTTGGCTCACACGTTGAACAAACATAAAGATTATCTAAATGTTTCATATACATGTGGAATAATAGGCACCCACAGGTGACTTCAATTCACAGTGTATTAAGATGAACTTTAGAATCATATGAGTTTGTTAAATACATTTAAGAACAAGATCCACTGACAGGTGATTCTGGTTATCGTATAAACATACATAATGTTGTATTATGAGAATGTGAAATATCTTCAGATATTTTCATGTCTCACTCTGACCCTGGATAAGGTTTTACCCACAGGAGAATCTTATTGAAGGAATGGTATTATTGTAAGTCTAATTGTTATGTATCTCTATAACTGGCCAGCTTTTGTTCTTAAATTGCTGATTATGATTATTTTGTAGACTTTTGATTGTCCAATTTTTGAAGATAAACTGTTTATCACCTTAACTGTTATGTCTATCAATTGCATTATTGAAATTGAGAGGCAATTAAAGAGAAGTGAAAATCATAAGGTTCAAACGAGGTGGTGAAAGGGATGACAAACAAGTTAACATCTTGAACCTTTTACATAAGATCTTCAATAGTTTGGCATTGTTGCTCAATACACAAGTCCAAATTATCATTGGCATAAAGGTGTATAGCAAAAGGCAAAATCATACTCTTATGAAAATGGTTAAAGGCATAAGTTTCATGCATAATTACCGGTAATTTTGTGGATGCTTGATCTTCATATAACTGCATAATTAAAATAGTTTTTTGAGCAAAACAGTTTCAAATAAACCTTTTGAACCGTAGAATGGCTGAAAACCTAGTTTAAAATACCTATAAGTTAAGGTTGTTCAGTTTCGAAGAAGACTAATAATGGTTCAATGGTTTTCCTGAATAATCCAAAGGGTTGTTTTAACCATAGTATGATGTTTATCGAAACCGAAATTGTGAATTCATTACAGATGGCATAATTTGTGGGAGTATATAGATGTTGTGAATCTTCTCATTGTCGAATCATTGGATAATGAAAGACCACAAATTACTAATCCACGCTACTCTATAATCAAACTATTGTTAATAAAGAAATTGTTGACAACCACAAGAACCGACATTAGTAAGGTCTCTTAGAGATCGTGCAAAAGCTATTGATGATGTTTCAGTGGTTGGTTTACATGAATTTGGTTTTGATAATTAAGATTCGATTTTTTTATTCATAAGCTATTACGAGTAATGATTTTGATTAATGAATTGATGCTGTGAGAGTTGCTGGAATGACACATATCAGTTGTGTGTAAGTGAGTCTTTCAGACTTAGCACGACTGTATTAGCAATGAGAAACAATATAAAGCTAGAGCTTGTAGCCAAAGATTTTACTCATAATTGAGGCATTAATTATAAATAAGTTTTCTCTCTTGTGTCAAAGAAATACTTATCCAAAATTACTAACCTGAAGGCCTTGCCTTATAAAGACAGGAAACGCAATCTACAAACTTAAGGAACCAATGTATAATATTAAGCAAGCCTCCCGACAATGGTATCTAGATATTCAATAAAACCATAAATTTTCTCAGTTTTTGATGAAATTACTGTAGATCCATGCATATATCTTAAGATCAATGACGAAGACTTTAGCTTTAAAACAATGGTCGGGAAAATAGTGATAGATGTAAACTGTGATCTCATAGCATCGCTCACAAATCTTCCATGTCAAGGTATCTCACTACCTAGATCTGTCAATTCTAGACCACTCAAGAGAGATGTTTCCATGAAACTGTAGGTCGTGAGATTCCATGGGATCGAAAGTTTCCAACGGAAGATCTATCTTTAGAGTTAAAAGAATTTGGAAAGCTTGGTGTGGCTACCTATGTCCATCCATGATGACCAACTCTGTGTGGAGTCACGACTTTGCAGAATTGGTTTCTATCTAACGAGCAATCAAGAGATAAACCTATGTAAGATGATTCTGTATTACATGGGGGAAATGACTGGTAATGGCAAAAACCTGGGGTTTCCGATCGTTACAATGTCAAACCCTCTGGAAAGTCTCTTGGTGAGCCTTAGCCACTCATTGGTAGCTCCATTAACAAAATGTTAACTAATGTTAACAAACACAAGAACAGTGAAAACCAGTATTGTGAAGAATCAAGTCATTCTGCAGAAGAAACTCACAACGACAATGAGGTTGTAAGTCTACTCCATATTTTTATCAAAAGACAGAAACGTCTTGAAGATAATATTATTTGTCTACAGAAACAACTCAATCTAATTGCTTCAACACATCCTGATCTAAGATATATGATGGATCTCACCATGGCAAGTTGGAGCAGTTCTGAAGAATTAGAAAACAACACTAGCAATGAACAAAGTTAATTATTTCTTTGTTTTCGTTTCTTAGTAGATTAGATTAGTTGGTTCCTTGTGAGAACTTGTTCTTACTTTTGTCTAAGAAATATAAACTATATCTAAAAGTAGTTTGCCTTTTCATGCTTTTTAGAGTTTTTCAGCATGTACTACTTTATTTCATTAATAAAAAGTTCTTTTTAGATAATTATTAATGATGTTTGCAATACTTGACTTGTCTACCTCAATCTTATTGCAATACACAACTTTTATTGCCTCGGTAATAACACAAAGTTGTGTCATGTTACAAAAGTTATGCTTTTTCTCACGATCAATAAACTTTTGATTATATGATTTTTAGGGTTTCCATAAGTCAAAAATCATATACTCTTTTCCAAAAAATTGGCTAAGGAAAGGAGATTGTAAACAAACAAAACTGGATACATTAAATTGTTTGTCCAAGTTAGGCTTTGTAGTTGTTCTTTATTGAATAACACCACATGGGGGAGAGTTCTTAAATGAGCTTGCGCTTAATAACAAATCTTTTTAGGGAGCGTGGATGTGGAATATTAGGAGGAAAGTGTATCTATATTTCTCCAAAGATGAATCAACTTAGAAATCCTCGTTCTAATTTCCTAGTTATGTCATCTTAAACTTGGTATGCGAGTACATCCTTGACTTGACTATCTCTATAGTCTTGAAACCCTAAGTCTCAACTAGTTTGTCATATTTTTGTGATAAATAGGGGGAGAATACATATGGTTTCTTGTTCTTGTGGTTCATAACCATAGGGGGAGAACACCGTATTGCTTACTTGTGTACTTTCTCGAAAGTATCAAGTAAAGGGGAGTAAGTATTGGGATTCATACCAATCTGGCATGGATAAGCATCTAAAACCACTCGTTTGTATTGATGTTGGTGTTAAAACTAGGTCACATTCACTCCATGAAAATCAAAAAACGTGAACCAGAACAACTTACGGCTGCAATCTAAAGAACATCTAGTCGTAAGTTAGTGGTCATTAAAGCTTTACATGCAAGACGTAAGTCCACCTTAGTGGTCGTAACTTACTTACGGCTGATTTCGATACTTTTCTTCGCAGTCATAAGTTCATCGTAAATCAAAAAAAAATTGTGTTGCAAGGTTAGTGGCCGTAAGTACAAATTAAGAGCCATACGTTTAGTTACAGCTACATACGTATGTGCCTTAGTAGACGTAAGTGTAGTTACGGCTACATACGTATTTGGCTTAGTAGCCGTAAGTGTAAGAGGCGGGACGTCTATCTATGGTATGTTCCATTTAGATGGAATTTGCTCATTATGTTTAGTGTTTAAGAAAAAATGGAACGTACCCAACAGCGGCCGCGATTGCATATGGTCTTGATAGAAAAGCAACCACTGTTGGCGCAAAAAACGTTCTCTTCTTTGATCTTGGTGGTGGTACTTTATGTTTCACTACTCACCATTGACCAGGGTATCTTTGAAGTCAGGGCTACAGCAAGAGATACCCATCTTGGAGGAGAGGATTTTGATAACAGAATGGTCGATTACTTTGTTGAAGAATTCAAGAGAAAGCACAACAAGGACATTAGTGAAAATCCAAGAGCCCTTAAGAGGTTGAGGACTTCATGTGAGAGGTCAAAAAGGACCCTCTCATCTGCTACTCAGACAACCATGGAGATTGATTCTTTGTACGATGGTGTTGATTTTTATGTGTCCATTACTTGTGGTGAGTTCGAAAACTTGAACAAAGATTTGTTTAAAAACTGTATGGAACCTCTTGGGAAGTGCTTGGCGGATGCTGAGATGGACAAGAGCAGCGTCCACGAAGTTGTGCTTGTTGGTGGGTCTACTAGAATTCCAAAAGTTCAGTTTCTATTGCAAGATTTCTTTAATGGTAAAGAACTCTGCAAGAGCATCAATGCTGACGAAGCTGTGGCATATGGTGCTGCAGTGCATGCTTCTA
>JAJJMA010014765.1:0-22572 GCA_023529015.1 Papaver nudicaule | reverse complement strand
AATGGATTTAACTTTCCCTGGAACAAGAACAATGCCTAAATATTTATCAGGGAAAGAAGACAGCTCCATTTGCATATCCCCAGCAATTTGTCTTCTCCTCATTTCAGAAGTACCATCTACAAAGCATTTACATTTTGCTGCACTAACCATTTGACCTGAAGCTGCTTGATATGATATTAACAGATTTTTCAGATTGTCTAGACTTCTTTTACTTCCATTACAGAAAATGAAGATGTCATCTGCAAAAAAACAAATGGGAAGGATGTATACCATTCCTGACAACCATTGGTTGAATCTTTCTGTTTAAGATCAACTGATTTAACTTCCTGCTTAGAATATCCCCAGCTATAACAAATAGTATAGGTGACAGTGGATCTCCCTGTTTAAGCCCTCTTCCAACACCAAAAAAACCAATAGGACCACCATTTAACATAATAGATATTTTTGTAGAACTAAGCAGAGTATATATCCATGCTCTAAAAGAAACAGAGAAACCAAATTTTTTAAGTGTTTCCAATAAGAAATCCCAGCTGAGAGTATCATATGCCTGGGAAATATCCAATTTTAACCCAACATTACCTCCTCTTCTCTTACAAGACATCTCATTCACCATTTCAGATGCAAGAAGCACCTGATCATGGATATATCTTCCTTTAATGAATGCACATTGCTGAGGGGAAACTATTTTATGAAGCAAGCTACTAATTCTTGAAGTTAGTATTTTTGTTAAAATTTTAAAACAAAAATTACTAAGGCACGGCCCAGATTCATTGAAGTCAACAGTGGCTATTTTTTTGTAGTGTATCAAATTATTCAATATAGTTGATTTTGTTATATTTATTTTTGTGTGGATAAATAATAAACCTTAGACTTTTTTTAGTGTACTGCTAATATTTCTATTAAACTATTCGATGTGAGGTGACTAATTATCGCGTAAAATAATTTTCCCGATAAGCCTTTTTATGGTGGAAATTGTAATCACAAATACATATACTTGAGGAAGGAAAGAAACAAGACACCAGGTTACACTTATTTCTGCAACCTCTTCAAGTATAATATTACACTTATAATAACATAGTATATGATTACATTTACATATAGCTACATAGTTTTACATAAGTTGTGATTGATCGCAGAGTTAGCATGGTATTTTTGCCAATCAAAAAAATGGTCTCATGATTTATTTAGCCAACAATGTTGTATCAAGCTTGAAAACTGTCGATATCTAGCTAGATGACTGAACAATTCCATTTTATAGAAGCCTACTTCATATAAGATTAGGTATTTGTTAGTATCGTACATCATCTTTTAGTAATGTATACCGACTGAAGAACAAGTCATATATTTAAAGAACCTTATCAACAACAATGCGCTGATAGTTGAAGATTAACCTTCGCAACAAAGAAATATCTCCTAGATGAACTCCTTGTTAGAGCATTGTTCGGTTAAACCTTTCAGCATTGGTATGTCAATTAGAAAATTTAGGTGACAAAAATTATTCTTAATTTATAGTCTAATAAAGTTAGTTTCAAACTTGAATAGTTTATGTAATAGAGTCACAGGATGCGCTCAAGTCACCCTTAAAGATTGAAGATCACACGAAGATATCAACTGACAACTTCATCTACAATGGTTACCAATGATAACTGATTTTCCTTTTGGACTATTTTCCCTTCTATCAATCCATCTATCAAGCAAATTAAAAATGTTTTAGAATTGAATTGCATGCAAAGAGAGAACATGTCACTGACTAGCGAATTTAATTATCCAAGTCTAGTGATGATCCAGGAACAAGCTCTCTATTGTTAAGTTTTGGAATCAGGATCGACAGATAAAATTCTTGTGACTTTTGAAAGTCTAGTTTCATGAACCTACTCATTTGAGTTCACAAACCTAAGCCAAAATATTTTTGTCCTGAAACTTTTTTACTCGTTGTACGCGTCGCGAGCCTCATGTTATTCTCTCGGAAATTTGTTCTCACTAAATTCGCAAACCTAAACCTTTGATTTCGCGGAATAAACCATAGAAAAATTTACTGATTTTTTTCTCTAGGTTCGCGAACCTAAGTGCAACTCGACCAAGACTCATTTTTAACGATTGTTGCATTTGTTTCAAGGCACACTTCTTACACGTTTTTGGTTACCATTCTTGGTGTAATTCCATAAGTTAAAAAGTTAATCTTTCTTACTAAGAATAAATCAAATTTGAGAGTCAAGTTTGTATCTTTGTGGGGGCATAAAACATTCGAGACACGTGTCAACATCACAAGGAAGGAGTACCAGAATAAGGGCGAAGCTCGAAGTACTGAATAACTCGAAAACAAAACAACGAGGGAGAGATACTATCAAAGGGATAAACAACTCACAAACTACACCAAAGGACATCGAAGCGAGGGAGTTCCCGAAGACATCTCGAAGACCACCGACTTACTCGACAACTTCTGACACCTCCACGATTGTGTATTTTGTCTTATTAGTTGTAATCCATTTGTAACTCGTTCTATTAAAGGCGAGCTCGAGCTCAGTTGTAAAGGTTGGATCTTTGATAAGTCTAAAGCGTGTGAGTGAGACTAGGTTAGTATTAAATCTCGTCAGGTCTTGAAGCACAATATCCATGTAGAATTAGCCAGAGAAACACTTTATATTAATGAACATTTGGTCTTCACTTTGTTATTTGCTATGCTTTAATCATCATCGATATGGTGTTTAGTCTGTTTCGGTATCTTGTTACACGCTAGTATTGCTCTTTAAATCGTTGGTTGAACTTATTGATCTAATCGTTGTTAGGTATAAGTTCTCCTTGCAGATTTTATACCGACACAGTTTGCCGCTAGAAACAGGGACTGATTAAAACAACTAAGGTTTGCCTGTGCTTTGGTGATTTTCAAAAATTTCAGAAAATTTCTTCTTAGGGTTTTCAGGTTTTTCTCTTATGTCACTTTTCTTTACTTAAAATAGGCTTCACCATCTTAAGTATCTAAAGATTTAAAGCTTAAGGTACTTAAGAATCTCGAGCAAATTATCATAATGATAGATTGATGTCTTTCAAGGAATCCAAGCTTTGAAATACAAAGATCTAATCAAGATGCAAAAGGTTTTCTTCAAATAAGTTTTCATGAAGGGAAAAATATTTCTCAAAATCTTGGAAGAAACTATAGTATTTTGATTTTTGAATCTATGTACACGGTTCATATTGATAAAACTTGCTTAGGGTAAAAGTTATATCAGGAAAATAATTATCAAATTTAGGTCTATCATATCTGTTTTCGAAAATTTGAAGAAAATTGGATTTTTTGGAACCTCCATTTTTGGAAGGTAGATCCAGGAAAATCAGGGTGATAAGGAAAAGTAGTTACAAGAAGTCACAGTAGCAAAAATTTCATTGGGTCGTACGCATAAAATCCCCTTAAAATCTCGTATGACAGACGCTGCAATAACTGTTAGGGTACAGACCTATAGTACACTGCGGTAGCCGCCCTGGACCTCACGGGTTTGTTACCTTTTGCAAGCTATTGTCACTATGACATCGAAGTCCAACCAGATGCCGAGGCAAGGAGTAGGCTTATCGAGACAAGGAACAGGCTCTTCGAGACCCAACACCAGTTTGTCAACCAGCAAAGGACTTTCACCCGAAATAGCAGTGAGCACAGTACAACACAGGGAACAAGTAAACGAGGACGAAGTGCTCGTCGAAGACCTAAGACCCGATGGTGAAGGGTTTTCAGAGCAACAAATTCATGAGGTCGAAGAAGAAGAAGAAGTAAAAGAGGAAATGTCAGACGACATGTTGCAAATACACCAACCAACAGAGGAAGAAACCTTAAGGGCTGCACAATTCAAAAATCTCATAAGAAAGAATAGGAAAATCAGGAAACTTAAGCAACAATTACTAGAAGCAAACAGAAACACTGCAGAAAAATCAGCGTCAAATTACAAGCGAAGTAGTGAAGGCCACTCCCTCCAAAATTCGCATTACAAGCGTCATTCTTCATCAAGAAAATACACTGAAGAATACAGAAACTCAACAGAGTGTAAGGGTGAGGCATGTGTCGCTGCATCGAGCCAAGCATCTGATCAAGGGGTAATAACATACACCTAGTATATGAGAACGAACAAGCGCGAAAGGATGCCGAAGCAGCTGCACTACATAAGGTCATGATGGAAGAGATCAAGACCATGCAAGCAGAGCTCATAGATAATAAAGTACAACCATCTGAAAATGTGAAGTTAAAGCAAGCCATTAACGAAGTAAACAAATCACCATTAAGCTTCGAACTTTTAAGCAAACATATTCCAGTCAAATGCATTATGCCAGTCTTTAACTCTTTCTTCGATGGAAATGGAGATGCAACTCATCACAAACAAATGTACCAAAGACTATTCCTAGCTTGGCCTGACAAGGATGAAGTGCTCTGCAAGTATTTCCCATCAAGTTTGAAAGGAAAAGCCCTAGCTTGGTATGATAGTTTACCAGTATGCTCAATCTCATCCTTCGATGACTTTTCCAAGGTTTTCTTGCTCCATTTCTTATACAACAACTCACCGAAACCAGGAGTAGAGAAATTATTCAGTATAAGAGTAAAACCAAAAGAATCCACTAAAAGCTTAACAGATAGATGGACAGCACAATGCATGGAAGTGGGAAATAGAGCCACAGAGAAATATAAAGTCAGAGTTTACCTAAATGCACTTGATAAAGATCACCCTCTATCGAAAAAATGTTCTCTAAGAATGTAGAAACACTTCAGGAACTACGAAAGTACCAAAAAGAGCGAATTGCATATGAGGAAATCAGAGAACAAGCATCTCAAGGAAAGGATAGCATATCGAAGCAAGTACATTCAAACAACAATCTATCCTTGTAAGAACGAGATGAAGTTAAGAGGCTCGTGGAACCACTAAAGAAGGTATTGTTCGGAACAAGTCAAGGTCAATCCACAGAAAACCAAATTGGAGACTCCTCCAAAAGAGGAATATAGAATGATGAAGGATGATATGGAAACGAAGGAAAGTTTGTTGATGGAAGATACAATGATAACAAGAGATATAATGACAAGAAAAGTAATGATTCCAGAAGAGGATACGAGGGAGGATTCCAAAGAAGAAAGTTTGGGGGTATCAAGGCCTGGATTCCCTCATTTCCAAGACAGAAAGCTCCCGAAGCTCAGTGTACCTATCGAAGTAGCACTACGATGCATCGAGAAATCTGAATCACCAAGAGAAATTCGCTATCCAAAAAGAAGGGAAATTCAGCCATCACACACGAGGAACTCAACGGATTTCTGCCAATTCCACAAGTTTTATGGACATTCCACCGAGAATTGCGTCACAACACAATATCAGATTCATTACTTCATTTCAAGGGGAAAATTCGATCATATTCTGGGATTACCAAACCCACCTCCAGACCAGCCACAACAGAACAAGAAAAGAAACAAGAGGCATGTGTAATAACAATAGATCGAGATATCCCAAGGTTCAATGATTGAAATTCGATATTACATGCAGAAGTCAGCGAATACAGTTTCTGAAACATCATCATTGATAGAATTCACAAAAGAGATTCCGAGAGAAAAGAGATAATGGGTGTAACTATAAAGAAACCTCTCGAAGAATAGCAAAAGGAACCAGTCTTCTTTTCTGCTGGAGATATCCCGGATGGAGGAAGGTCACACAACGACCCTTAAGTAATAACTCTTCACATTGAAAAAATGGCAATGCCGAAAATACTCGTGGATCCAGGGAGTTCCGTCGATATACATTTTTGTAAAACCCATGATCAGTTATTCGGAAAGGACTCAACATTGGTACCTTCGACATACAATGTGTTTAGCTTCAATGGTAAACCATTATACCTAGGGAGAGCTACCTCTAACAATCTATGTGGGCAAGCTCAAACTCTCCACTTCATTCTATGTCGTAGATATCGATTCTCCCTACACTACTATTGTGGGGAGATCTTGGTTACATGGTTTAATGGGAGTAGCTTCCACGCTCCACAGAAGAATCTGATTCCCAACACCAACTAGGATAGCAGAAATAATGGGGGATCCTGTTGAAACTCGAACCTGCAATGAAATCGACGTACAACAAAGGGAAGGCTCGAAACAAAGTTCGGAGAGTCAGAATAAGCAGCTAAAAATAACAAATCTAGTATCAAAGAGTTCATCGCCGAAGTAGAGGCAGGAATGGCCATGAACTCCACGAAAATAAAATAAAAAACAACTCAGCAATCAATCGTGGAGCCTGCTCGGCTAGGAAAAGGTCCATGGCACAAAAATAGGGAGCAATTCCTTATAGCAAAAAAATAAACAAGGAGACGCATCAACATCTTCAAAGAAAGTAGTAAGTGAGGTAAGATCGAACATCATCGAAGGCGCCAAAGCGATCACCGAGGAAGAACCCTTCTGGACAGGCCTATATGCCATCGAAAAGGCATTGGGAAATGATACTTACAGTTTGATCAATCTCGAGGGACAACGATTCGATTGGGCACTCCAGTTGAAGGAAAGTATTTGAGGCACCTTAATTAAACTCCGAATGTAATCAAAGCAACTTGATTTTTAGAAGTAGAAATAAAGAGGCGGCTTGACCTGTTTTATATCGAATCAAACTCCAGATCCTATTTGATTAGGCAAAAGTCCTACCTGATTAGGCACATCTCCTAAGGCCTCGATGCCATATAAACAACCGGGCTATGATGGCCTCAATGCCATATAAACAAACATACCATGATGCCACAGCTCCTAAGGCCTCGATGCCATATAAACAAATGGGTCATGATGCCATATCCCCCTAGTGCCTTGACGCAATGAAATTAAAGGCTTGATGCCTTATAAACAAAAGTCCTACAGCGTTAGGCATATGAGCTGAGGTACATGTAGCCTTAAGGGCCCTACGAGCTACATGACATAGTCATCTACCCACAAGACACTTTGTTAGCGGTGGGCACTTTGTATCAAAGCTACATAAGTTATAGGCATTTGGACCCACTACCATTGCGACCGCTGGTACCTCTCTTTTGAGGCGTCGCGGGATAATAAATGGGATTAACATATGCCATTAGGGCGGATGGAACCCGGAGGCAGCTAATTAGCTTACATTCACGGGAATGGTAAGCGAGTTACGCAGCCAAGGGACCTCCTCCAAAAATCAAACATAGCCTTGAGGAGGGGAAAACGTGAGCAGAAGAGTCGAACTCCTGGCCGCGATAGGAGAGCAGTACCATGTCTAAGCTCCAGCTTTGATCGACACTCCCCCATTGTGCTACTTTATTATTGAGGTCCAAAGTAGCTACGTACCATAAGATTCCTACTTTACTTAGGTAAAACGGGTTTTCAAGACATTTCTCATGTCTTCTCGGAGGATAATCGATATCTTCAATACCCACCATAAGCTCCTAAAAGTACTGAAGCAAACCAGGTACCTATGACCTCGATAGCCATGTCCGTTTGAGATCAGGCAAGTAGCTCAAAGCCTTTATGAAGGGTGATCCGCAACCCCCACTCAATTGGTTTACTGCCTCCCCTATCGAAGTAAGCCCCAGAGTTGCACTCTAAGTAACCTTAGGAGCCTAGAATTTGCAAGGTAAACTTCGTGCTTGATCACGAGTTACCATGCAAGCAATATATCAAAGAAAAATGCGTGCTTGATCACGTCATACTACAAAAACTATGCATCAAAGAAAAGCATGACGATCATGTACGAAGAAGCGTCATCAAAAAACACATTTAATCTCGCGATTGATCACGAATTACAGAAAAACAACGGCATAACACAAAAAACACTTCTAACAAGAGGGTTCCTGATACAAAAAAGACAACATTAGAGTACGAGGGGGTACAAGTCAAAAATCTTCTAAGAAGCATCGGAAGGAGCGTCGAAAGAAACATCTCGATAAGGGGCTTCACCAAACTCCTCCATTAACATTGTTGTAGTCTCCCTAGCTTTTAAGTATTCCTCATAAGTTTGTTTACGTCGATCAGAGGGTTCACCACATGAAGGCACTCTCTCCCTTTCCTGCTCAGAACTCTCATCTTCACTATACTCCAACAGGGACTCCTCAAACAAATAACATTTTCCCTTATAATCAACTTCAACACCGGTTTCGATAACTCCCTTCTTACCACCTCCAATACTCCCCTTACTGGTATCTTTAAAACTCCCCGCTTGAGCACCTTTGATATCACCTTCAGATTCCTCTCTAGCATTCGAGCCACCCTCGAAATCCTTCCTGGAGCCATCTTGAGCATCATCTTCGAAATCATCTTCGGAAACATCGTCATCACCATCTGAATCTCCGTCTTCGGGAATACTCTTCTTCTCAACTCATGAGGGAACAAATCTTCATCACCAGGAAGCTATACATCAGAATCATCTGCACCTACAGCTCCATAACCGGCAGGTTCAATTTGGATAGCTCGGAAAAGAGATCGACCATGTTGTCAGCAGGCCTTGCCCGTAGCAAGAGACGCAGTCAACTTCGACTTTAAAAGAAATTCTTCTACAGCATCACCAAATATGATTTAAGGTTGCACAAGGACACATGCATTGACGACTTTTCTCAAACTTTCTTCGGCTCTATGGAGAATATCACGTTCAGCAGCCAGATTTCGGGCACCTTTTTCTGCTTCTTCGGAGCGACGATTACGCTCAGTGGTCAATTCTTGGACACTTCTTTTCGCATCGGCAAGACGACGTTTGCGCTCCTCATCTAACTCTTGGGTAACCTTCTTCAATTTCTCTTCCAATTCCAATTTAAGAGCCGACTCAGTAATCAGTTGTGCAGCAGAATCATCTCTCTCCTGTACAACATTGGAAACCTTGTGCAGCAAGTCCTCTTCGATACCTAAAACAAGGCAAGTTACATCAGAACACACTTCGAATGTATCAAACCCATAGAAAAAGAAATCTTAAGCCAGATATCCTACTTTCTTTTGCAACCACATATTCAGTAACCTCCTGCTGATTAGAAAAACGAGGTTCCGAAACTTTTTTTCTAATATCTTCAACAGGGTTCCATCCCAACTTAGCCAATTCAATTCGATACTCATCCATCAATTTTGAGAGGTGTTCCTTCGATGTATTAGCCTTTGCAAGCTCTTTACTAAGCTCATTATTACCACTCTTCAAACCCTCGTTATGCTTCGTCAGATCTTTATTAGCATTTTTTAGAGCTGCATTTTGAACCTTCGAATTGTTAATTTCATTCTCCAATTTTTCAATCACAACCTTGCCAGAAGTACGAATCGACTGGTCCCTCCGAGCAAGGTTACATTCTCGAGTCAATCGAGTGATATCATGCTGAAATTGATGCATTTCCTGAGCCATTCGTTGGTTTTTTTCTTTCTAAGGAGTCATTTCAACTTATGCTACTGGTGAGGGTGGAGAATCTACAAGGGATTGACATGGGATAATATTCTAGGAAGAATTTATTCTGGGAAGCTTTGAGAGCGCTTGAATTGCAAATCTCCAAACTCAAGCAACCTAGCCTTGATTATTCACTATTAAAAAATGACATCCTGCAACACACATCTTCGTCTTCTATATGTTGTGATATAATTTTATAAGTGGTCGTCCTCTAATTCTATAGGTTTGTATAAGAACAAGGGTGAAAATCTGAAAGATTCACTTAGAAAACGTAAAGCACAAAGAAGAGCTATCATCCTAGATTGTTTTGGAATATCTAATATAGGTTAGATCAAATTTTTGTCTATTCTAAGGTGTTCTAATTTTATGATATAAGGCTATTCAAGAATTATCGATCAATACCTAGATTTATAGGAATTCATATAAGGTATTTTTTATAGCCTTTGAAATTCCACAAGAATCTCAACCAAAACTAGTTTTAAGGTTAGACTTAACTAAATAATTTATCCTAGAAACACAATATAGTACAATAAGTCATTTAGTTCAACGACGATTTCCATTACCTAGATTAAACATCTAAAAACTATAAAATTAGTTGTCATATTGGAGGAAGAGTAACAACAACTCTTCAGGTGGGACTGTGGAGTAACTCCTAAGCGTGTAAAGGACATCATCTAGGGGATTCATGTGAGTGGACTCTTAGAATCATGTAGGTGTAAGAAACGCTCCTGAAGAAGGGTAACTTGGTGGGCATATTATGTCTCAATTGCATCCAATCAGATTTTTCTGCACTTTGTAGTTCCCTCGTTAATAAATTTTTTGGTGCACGTTTGGTTGTACTTTTAATTCCCTATTATATTTTAGTGGTTCGATATAATTCAAGTAATTGCAAGTAATACGTTATTCATCCTCATAGATCGGAATCTTGATTAAGATCATCGAAGGATTTTCCTACAGGTTCTAAGAAAAACGTTGGTGGTGTACTAGGTACACTCTCCTTATTAATTGCTATCAGAGCAGGCAAACACCCTGATGATCAAGCATTTTTTTTAACCATTTAGTGATTTATGAATTATAGAAATTTAGCGAGTGCATATGTTGAAATTAATAAACAGTAGAAATTACAAGTTTAAATGTAAGTCAAGGATGAAGCGACTGAAAACTCAAAATACAACAAAAACTTTGAATACTCGCAAGTCTTTGAAGTCCGATATAGCTTCTTTTTTTTCCTCAGTGTTTCTTCGCTAGCCTAGAGTTTCTCCAGTCACAAACCCCAAAGAGAATCTAAAAAGTTGTTATAAAGGATTTCATTTAGGTTTGACATGAAATTTTTGTCGAAAGAAACTCTCGGTTAATCTAATATTTTTATCTTTTTTACCCTTTTTTCCTCATAAATTATGTGTCTAGATCATAGAAAGAATTCCATTAGTCAATGATTTTGTTAGTGAGAAATTAGAAAAGAGAAAGATTTCATACTCTAGGAAATAAAAAACCAGTCATCTGAAAAGGAAAGATATTAACTATTTTTTGTATGATCTTTAAACAAAGAAAGAAAAGCAGAAAGAAAGATCATTGAGAAAATAAAATTTTTGTATGGCAAAATCAAAATAGTAGCCTGTTGATGATTATGTCGAATTAAAAAGTGGCCATCATGTGTGATATATGTAAATGATGGGGAAATGTACACAAAAAGAATAGAAAGAATGTCGATTTCTTTTTGTGTTATTATTCTTGGAAAGATCAATCTCATCATAATTCGTCAGGTTTCCTTGTCAAATGCCAGGAGTTCTTCCACCATCAAGCTATGTGCGATTTCACTCATAATGCTAGCAACTAAATCCGCAAAAGGAACGCGATTTTGATCTCGCAGTGCGAGATCAAAATCGATCTAGCGGCTCCACAACCCTTGGATTGGGAGGGGGGTTTATAACCCTTGGATGAAGGGGTGGTGTGTTATTAAAAAAAATCATTTAAACACCTTTTCATCCAAGGGTTATAAACCCCCCCACCCTCCCAATCCAAGGGTCGCATTCGCTGCGAGATCAAACTTTTTTCGCCGCAAAAGAGCTTGCACTACGCGCGTATGTCTACACCATAGTAGTATTGTACAAGTATTCTTATTCGCCGATCTACTCGATACCGGAATCCGACCTGCATTTGGCCGATGAGCAAATCAATGCTTCCAACAGTACAAATTATGCGGAAACGCGACGTTTTGTGCCTGTCTACGTACGGTGTCTTTACAACTGAAGCAGAAGACCATTCTTAAGCTGCATTATAGTACTCTTATTTCATTTTCAAATTCAAATTCAAATTCTTAAACATGTATTTATTTTGTTATCAAAATGTTGCTCATTCGCTACTATTCTGCCCAAATGAGAAGTCACCAGCTCAATCTCAGCACTGTTGACTTGATGGTTTGGTTATCATTTAACTTGTCACTTATGGATGTTCAGACTTGAATGCCCTAAGGCAGCATAAGTTGCATAGTAATTCGCATCTTCGTAACTTTTTCGTATTCATTTCCACTTACTTTTGTCCAAGTTGCTGTAATGAGGGGTTCCATATAAAGTGCTTCCTCACTCAGCCAAGCTTACACTTATTACATCGACAACCGAGAAAAGGAAATTCGAAAGTAAGATGGAGTTAAGGAGACCCAACCACACATGAAACCGCACAAAACGAAAGCAAACCAACAAAAGACCCCAAAATTATGAATCTTGCTATTCCTCTGCAAATGGGCTAGGTAGTCTCATCAAATAATACAACTACGCTAAAGGGGCCGGTGAGATTTTGGTGTTTTCGGGAGAGTTCAGGCGTCCGTCGCGTCGTTCGTTATCGATTTGATTTTCGAGTTTGCACTTTGCAGTACAATTTTGGTTAGTTCTCTCATTTTCACCTTCTAGAGAAAACTAATTCATGAGTTTCATTGCTGTTGTACATTTCGTTCTCAGGACCAAACTCAGGACCACTAGGAAACGGCAGTAGGAACTTTTTGAGAGTGCCATTTCGGAAGACAATGGGACCATCTCGTTAACTACGGACAATTTCTATTTAGATATCTAGATGTTGGACCCATTTGCGTTAAACAGTGGTTATGCGCTCCGGGAGGCCGGATGGATTCATGACATGTCGAATGAGGGCTCAGTGGGTCTTGCAAGTATTTGATGATAAAAATGCAATCGTGATAGGGTGCACGCTAAGTGCTCGCATTGGGCGCGAGCACCATGAACAGTGTCAATTGGGGCAGGAAAATGGAGGCCCCATATTAGGAGTGGGCCTCAATTAGCTTGGGGAGGCCCCAATTGTCACTGTTCACGGGTACTGTTCACAGTGATCGCGCCCGCGCGATCACTTAGCGTGCATTCAAGCTTTTTTGATAAAAATGCACGTAAAAGAGCTGCTTTTAAGGGAGCCAATGTCTCATTATAACCACTCCCTTCTCTTTGAGGCTTGCACATTGGGGAAGTCTTTTCTTTTCATTATATCTTTCGCCAGTCCTTTTCAGTTAGTGAGGATTGTTGGAACTCCTTTCCACACACGCTCCATTCCCAATAGATAGGTACAAAATGATCTCATACAATGGTAGACCCTTAACATTATCTTGATTTGTATGTAATTATTTATATGCAACTACTCAATCAGAGATGGGAAAAATGTCTTATAAAAGTGATTAAGAAAAACGTAGCCAATTAACATCTCATAAGTCCCCAATAGATGCATTGCATTTGCACTCGCACCAGCCAAAAATATATTTTGTAAAATGTGGTTCTTATGCTCATAAAAGTAAATCTTACTTTTTTTTTTTTTTGGGTTTAGGACTTTAAGCATATGATCTTTTGGTAGAGAATCCTTAGATTCCTAACAAGTGATACCTTTATCGACGCTCTTATTTTATTCTAGAGTTCCATTAAATTCCTTAATTTGTTTTCTTTGGAAGGAGCGTGGGAAGCTAATAATTGGATTTATTATATGTTTATATGCTATGCTTCTTCTTTTTTAGCAATACTTGGGACAAGAAATACATCACATCTTTTTGGGGATGTTCTTTTTTCTTGTTTGTGTGTTCGATTTTTGTTAAGAGAAACTCATATTGGATCCTTTCTTCCACTTTCTTCACCAATCTTATCCTCTAGCCATGTGGCAAATAATGTCTAAGGTTAATTTTTTTTTTTTTAGAAAAGCCCTTCTTGGCATTTAATTGTCATTTGCATTTTCCAAATGAATGGTTGGTAACCTAGCGACAAGCTGGGTACCAACAGCTTTCTGAATAACAACACATATCCTATAGAAAAGAAAATTGCTTACTCTTAGATTAACATCTTGGCTAGCCAGGCAATTCTTCAGTCTCTTCAGAAAGGTTACATTCTCATCCCCAAGCTCACCTAAAGTCGTGAATGCAAGAACACCCAAACCATACCCATGGATTCTGCATTTATCCAAGTATTTAGTGTGCTTGCGATCTATAGCACTAGAAATAGCGTGGCCTGGTGTGAAAGAGCGGACACCGCCACCTGTGAAAGGTGAAACACCAGTATCATCAAAGCAAATATCTTGACCGTTATCCCAATTGTAAACCAGGATATTAGCAGGCCTCAACTCACTTCCACCATCAGAAATGAAACCCAAGGCTACATCTTTCCTTGCTGGCACACCCGATCTGAAGCACATGTCTGCAAATATGTCGCGCATAAGATCATGACGATATTTAAGACCTACTCCGGTAGCACAATGTAAAGCATGATCCCCAAAAGCGTCCATCTCTCTTTTGCAGCACGAACATAGATCACCTTCTTTGAAAAGTGGGATGCCTAAACGATAACAAAGGACAGAGCTGAACTGACGTGGCCCAATGCTCTGGTTAAGCTCACCTATAGGAATAGCCATAAGATAATCATGTGCGTGCTTAGTTTTGTTACACTGCCATAAGATTGAATCACGCTATGTCATGTGGTACTTTGATGGCATTCCTTTCTTCACAACTTCGAAGTATGGGACTGCCAGGGTTCTCATGAGATGGGGGGCAGTGTCGACGATGCTTAAATCAGAAGGTAAGGAGCCACATACCTCTATATAGTTAGCAAGAGCATGCTGAAAGGTGGGGCTTGTGCCAGAGATGCAAGCACTACGAAGGATGGTATCTTGTAGGGACCTTGTTTGGGCACATGAAGCCAAGAAGCAATACTGACTCGTATCATGCATGGTGTATATGCTAAGACCACCATCCCTGATTGGTAATGAGGCGAGGCGTTGTTGTAGAGGGCCAAAACCAGGCCCATCACCTGTGATTAGTTGTCGCAAGATTTGAAAAAGATGACTATCAAAGTGAGATTGAGCCTGTACAACTGTTGCAGGTCTGGTGGTGCGCATGGAGAAGTACAAACGGGAGGCCCCTGCACAACTACGAAATAACGGTAATTCACTTTGTGGGTCCTTGAGCTTACGGAGAGAGAACATTAACTAAATAGTTTTGTTAACCCTGTCCATAACCAGATTGCAGCAAAACTGGTTGTCAATCCTCACTGGGCCACCAAGTAGCTTCACACCAACAACGGGTCTCCCTATGTCAGCCGGAAAGACACCATCTTCAGAACTACGGGGATCAGAGGTAGGCCAAAAAATCTCAGTCTTAGTGATATTCAGATGTAAACCACGAAGGTGTCCTTCAGATTGAATGATATTTAATGCCTTAGAAACCTCTGAAGTATCGCCAATAATTGTCCCATCATCCAGGTACCAAGCATGAAGATCAAGTTTGCACTGACTGTCAATCTTCCTCACAAGTGCATGCAGCGTCAGAGCAAAGAGGAGAGGTCCCAATGGATCACCCTGTTGAACACCCTGACAAGAAGAAAGGATCGAGTCCCTATAATAGAGTCTTGCGGGTTTGGCATTGCAAAACTCAACCCATTTGGAGATGGACGGGTATCTGTTTCGCACCTCTCTAATTAAAACAGATCGATCAACAAGATTGAAGGCGTTGCTGAAATCTACAAGAAGCATAGTCATGTTGGATTGGTGGCCTTGGACCTCAAGCAACCTATTAATAGAATGTAAAATACCCTCACAGCCGCATGGAATGCCAACACCAAACTGAAAATCCCCAAGATAAGCAGCCATTTCCTTCCCCATTGTTGAAGCAGGTTTGGATACCAACCTCCTCCATATGGTACCAACCGTTATGGGTCTAATGCCACCACCTGGTTTAAGCAATGGTGTTAGGGGGCATTAGCGACAAACTCACCTAGCACAGAAGGAAAAATCCCTGCAAGCCAAAGGTTGGTGACACCGGTGATAGAAGTGAGGAGTTCGTCTGCAACTGCCGTCGCGGAGCCACTCAAGGCATCTAATAAATGTTGAGCACATAACCCATCTCTACCACATGAAGTACCTTTCGGGAAGCTATTAAAACCACCAAGAACTGACTCGTTTGTGACGGAGATAGGAGCTACACCTACTGGAGCTGCAGGGATGTCAGGGGGTGGAGCAAAGGGATGCTTGTTCTGCAATTCAGCCATGGTATCAGAGTTTTGAGGAGCAATCCCTCCGGAGTTCAGTACCCTGATGGTTGCAGTGTAATGTCCATAGCTAATTTTCTTACGACAAGCCAAAATACTGGTGCTCTCTTGTTTTGGCCTCTTTCTAGGCTTTTCGGCGACATGGGACCTTGAACTATCCTCTAGCAATTTATGAGCCATACTGATGCAACCATTTGGTTCTTGCCACCTCAACAATTCTTGGTTTATGGAAGCTATTTGCATCTTTTTCCTAGTGCCATACCTCTCTTTCTTTGTGCCTTTGGGGATATACAGTTTGAGAATGCAAGAAGGGAGGAGAAGTAATTGGATCCAAGAAGACAACTTACATGGGTTAAGCAATACTTTATCTAGAGTGGCCTTCAAGGTCCCGGAGAAGTTTAATCTGCATGATGGTGGTATGCTAGAAACAGTTTGTATATGTTTCTGAAAAACCGAGTTAAGCAAATCCAAAGTGAGCCCCATAGACATGGTATTTACCTCCCCTTCATCTGCATCCGCACTACCACCCTGCCCATTATAAGTAATTGTAACGGGTTTTTCAGTCCTAAGGAAATCAACAATATTGTTGTTCAATGGACGAGCAATGATCTCTCCAACGTGCTTACAAGGTTTACTCCAAGCGTGTAAGAGCATACATTTGGAGTAAAGCCACAACTTCATCTGAGAAAGCAACTCTTCCCACACTGCATAAGACTCACTATCTTGGCTAAGCATGTCCCTACATTTAGCTTTTCTTTCATCAGTATCAATGTGACGTTCCTTCAAATGCTTAACTATGGAGGCTCTAGCCAAGCCCCTTCCATCTTTTCCATTTTTACAACCGTCAAACCCTCTTCTAAGACATTGAATCCAACCCCCCTGATACTCTCCTGAAGAAGTAGGAGTAGGAGAAACAAGGTCCTGGAGAAGCAAGGTTAAAATTGACTTGCTTTACTTTTTTTTGTAGTAAAAATATATCATAATTTTTTTTTATTATTAAGGAGTGATCACAGATCACTAAAAGTCTACCTGATGTTGATGTTTTCATTTGATTGGTTGGGGGCCTTAGGGCAATTCCTATGGAACTTAGGCCCATTCTCTTTTTTTTATCAGAAAAAAGAAAATACACAAACATATTAAACCGCCCCAGTAAGATACACCATGTTAACATGATCAGGGGTGATATCTTCAAAGTTTCCAGAACTAAATCTAGAACCAGAAAGCGAATGAAAAATAGACTCTAGGTTTCCACCAGTCCAAGATTGGGGATTTACAGTAGTTCCGCAAATAGAAGCTAAATTAGTAGCAGCCCTATTAGTTACATGATTAACTTGTAAAATTCTAGTAACATCAAAATACTTCAGAGGATAGTTTCCTTGAATCTCAAAATTAGGGTTTCTTCTGAATCTATTGTCAATAAGATTCGCATAGTTGTTCTTCAGCTGCTGCAGGTTTCAAGTTAATCACTTTCAAACTCCATGCTGGATCCGAGAGAGAAACTCCATTTCAAGGCCGCTGTAACAGTATCTTTAATCAACTCCTGTCTGGTTCTGGCTGGAATGAAGGTACCCCTTGCTCCCTTGCAATTCCCTGCATAATCAGAAACAATAAGACTGAATCCTGCTTTTTGGTTGGCCATATCATAAGTACCAATGCTCATTTTTAAGTTTAGGAAACTAGGTTTTTCCCAGATTTCCCTAGTTTCAATTTCCTTGTTTCTCATAATGTTTGCAACATGGTATATGTAAGAATAATTGGGTTCCTTTTTCTCAAGGATTTCAATCCTTTTTGTTCATATGTTTAGTGATCTCCTTAGCAGTATATGTTGCTGGGAGTTTCTTCTTTTCAAAAGTCATAGTACATCTTGCTTTCCAGATATACCAATTGATAGTAGCATAAAGATCAGCCCATCTGATATCCCCTCCAATTTCTCTTATGAAACTAGCTAGGGAACCAATCTTTGAAATCAAGATAGTTTTCCTTTCATCTCTTCATGAGTTATGAATAGTTGTTTCCACACCTTAGGGTATATTCACATTCCATAAAGAGATGAGTTAAATTTTCCTGATGTCCAGTACATAAATTGCAAGAGGCATCAATATGGGATAGAATTATGTTTGCTTTAGCATTAGTTGGTAGAATGTTGTGACTACATTTCCACAAGAATACTTTTACTTTAGGAGCCACATTCATTTTTCATATTTTCCTTCATATGTTGTCTACTGGTTCAATGTCATTTCCTTTGACTAGAGATGTGTATAGGGATTTGACAGTAAAATCACCATTCTTAGTTAGGGGCCAAATTATTTTGTCCTCATCTGCCAGATTAGTACTAGTTTTATATATAATTTGGGCTATATTCCTCTGGAAATAGTTGTTTATCATAGTGGTGTTCCATATTCCATCTTCATTTAATAGGTCCTCCATCTTTTCAATGTTAGAGGGAACATGAGTGCCTTTTTGGATAGGGGGAGTATGGCCAACTAACCGGTTATCCTTCCAGATATTGATTTTTTGGCCATTTTCTATTATCCAGAAGCCAATCTTTTGAATGTTGATTATGCCTTTGAGAAGGTATTTCCTTTGATTTGCCTTATTTGCCCAATTATGTAAGGGGCAAATCACATAAATGAGGAAGCAAACCGCTGGATCTAACGGTTTGCCAGACCATATAGAGGAGGCAAACCGCTGGATCGCTAGTGACTCTCCATGTCGAGATTGTCTCTCTCGACAGAGAATCGTAATTTCGGCATCGTTATTCTCTTTCTCGACCAAGAGATTATCTATCTCGATCGACGGTGACTCCTTGTATTGCATTAAATGCATCCAATGGCCCAGATTTTCCAACCTCTATAAATACTAGATGGGAAACAAGGTTCTAGGTCCCTCTCTTAATATGCTATGTACAAGATAGTCCTACCTTTTAACAGATTTACCAACATGTCCTTTGTAACGAGTTTTCCATTCGTTGACCGTTACGTCACAGTTAAGTCAGACGTGTCCCACCATATGTTGATACTAATCTTCCAATATCATACGAACATAAGACTTTAAGATTGTTGAGATTAAATACTCAGTTTTACCTAGGCTCCTCATCCACGTTCGTATTACATAATTGGTGTACGAGGAGTAGTTAAGTAATGTTTGTTTTCACTTTGCCTGATTATGTGCTTGTCCATAGCTCATGAGCAAGGAAATTTATACATGAAAATCATATATCCTCTGCGATTGCAGGTAGCCGAAACATACACATTCACAAAATATGGGCATACGTCTAAGTTAATTTAGCAAATTTTTCGTCGATTTCTTCGGACGGGCGGCCCGTCCACCGTGTCAGCGGTCATCTAGTTTAATTTGTTGAAAAAAAGTAGGACAAGAAACAACCTGGTGGAGGAGTAGCAGTAGCAGCCGCACCTCCTCAAGAACATCAAAACTGAAAATAAGAATTAATGTCATGTTGTTGTTATAGTTGATGCAAAAGTAAAAAAAAAAACTAGGTCTTGTTGTTGTTTAATGTTCTCTGTTATGAATAAAATGGTTTAGTTTTATGTCCTTTTTTGTTCTATCTTACGAGTGACAATTTGATTGTTATCCTTCATCTTTAAATTGAATATGAAGTCTTTAAATTGAATAACTCACTAAAGTGGAAACAAAAAAGACTAGGTCTCAGTCCCGCTGGTTTTGATTCATGGGAGTAGGAATTAGATAATTGGTATGGTGGTATTTCAAACAAAAGATCATCAGATGGCTCAGAAATTCTTTACTAAAAAAGTTGTTTATGAAGATTTTTACATCTGCTTTACCAACTTTCTGGAGTTGTGACATTTAGTTATTCACTCTTACAATAACCCCTAATATTTATAAAATGATTAAAATCTTTTCTACGTACCAGCAATGTCTTAAATCGAAAAATCCCGTATTAAGGTCAGTTGAAAAAAAACAAGAATGCCCGAAGGAACTATGAAGTCAGTGAAGAAAGATTCGGGTAAGGATCCAAAGCAGGATATTTACCACACAATTGTGAACGGTGCACACACTTCCTGATCGTAAGGTGCAAAAACCAAAGAAGAACGAGCAAAAAAAGATGGTGAAGAATCAACCTCGTGGAGGATTAGCAGCAGCCGCACCTCCTTAAGAACACCAGAATGAAAAGAAGATTTAATATCATGTTATTGTTGTTGTTGATGCAAAAGTAAGTTCTTGTTTGTTCTTTTATGTTTTGTTGTTGTTGTTTTATGTTCTATGAATGAAATGGTTTAGTTTTAAGTCCCTTTTTGTATTTGATTGCTATCCTGCATCTTCTTACTCTCTCAGTCCCACTGGTTTTTGTTTGGAGCTGTAAAAACATGGGGTTTCCAATACTCATTTGGAGGTGTTTGATTATGTGTGAAATTGGTAGCAAGATGTTCAGTAATGATTTGCATTTGTTTTGCATTATGTTCATACTGGCTAGTAAGCACCTAACTAATGAATTAACTAACTAAAAAACATCTTGCGCTGCAGCGGAGTAGAAATTGTGAAACTTAGAGAGGTATTGGCGACCACCGACGATGATCTTCAATCATTGTTGGGTGATTCTCTACAATTAAGGGTTGTAGCAGTGTAGCTATTTGATTTTGCATGGGACCATATGATAATTGATTTGAGTTAAATGAAGATACATAGTTAAGGGAATCGATATTGTTATAGGTCTCCATAAATAATTATACTGTTCAGCTAGCAAGTCTTATTTCATGTCTATGTCATTGTGTTTTCCGGAAAAAAATCTTCCGTTGTTGGTTTTTGAAATGGTATTCTGGTTTCGAGATAGGGGAGTCAAAATTGTTAGAAGTCTCCATCGATAGTTATACCGTTCAGCTAGCAAGTCTTATTTCTTGTCTATACCTATAATCCAGACCCTTCCTTGCTCTTCCAAAACTTATATATAAAGAAGAGTTTGGCATCACAATATTCACAAAACTAATCAGAAAAAATACTTTGAATCAGAAAAGAAAACAAATGCCGGGAGGAAGTAAGAACTCGGGGAAGAAAGATTTGGGTAAGGATCCAAAGAAGGATCCTTACCACACAAGAATCAACCTCGTGGAGGAGTAGCAGCAGCAGCACCTCCTCAAGAACATCAAGATTGAAAATAAGAGTTAATGTCATGTTATTGCTATAGTTGATGCAAAAGTTAAAAAGAACTAGGTGTTGTTGTTGTTGTTGTTGTATTATGTTTTCTTGTTGTTGTTTTATGTTCTCTGTTATGAATGAAATGGTTTAGTTTTATGTCATTTTTGTTCAATCTTACGAGTAACAAATTGATTGCTATCTTTCATCTTTAAATTAAAGATGAAGTCTTTAAATTGAACAACACACTAAAATGGAAACAAAAGAGACTAGATCTCAGTCCCACTGGTTTTGATTTGGAGCTGTAAAACATTGCGTTTTAGAGTCTTCAGTATAAACTCATGTTTGATTTGTGTTTACATAAAAAGTCTGATGTTGGTTTTGTATCCTATAATCATCTGATTTTGGTTTTGATTCTAGCAGTAGGAATTAAATAATTGGTATGGTGGTGTCTCAACCAAAAGATCACAAGTTGGTTCATAAATTTTTTACTGAAAAAGTTGTTTATGAAGATCACAAGATAATTGTTCCCAGATCATGGAAAAGTGGAAAAGCCAAAGAAGAATAGTGAAAAAAAGAATGAAAAGAAAGAAATTGGTGGAGGAGTAGCAGCAGCAGCCGCACCTCCTCAAGAACATCGGGGCTGAAATAGGAGCTAATGTTATGTTGTTGCTGCAAAACTAAGATCGGAGATCTATTGTTATGTTGTTGCTACAAAAGTAAAAAAAAAAATAGGTCTTGTTGTTGTTGTTTCATGTTCTTGTAGTACTATTATGAATGAAATAAGTTATGGGTTTAGTTTAATTTTGATTGCATTCTGAAATTTCTATTCTGACCCTTTAGAAACCAAGTCAAAAAAGTGAGATCTTTCCGCACAAATTAAAATCTTCCGAGTTTATTTTTAATTTTAATGATTACTTTTTTCTTTCTTTTTTCCGCACGAATAAGATCTTTTTTAAAGTCTATCTAAGTGTGTTGAAGTTATTGTAATAGACAGTTGGATTTTATTAATATTATCACTTTTACTATCCTTGTGAATGTTTTACTCAGATTTTTATTTGTAGTCGGGAAACCAAAGCCTCGATGACGATCATTCATTCATGGCTCTTTTTTTAGGAACAATTCGAGGCATAGACAACTTATTTTTCTTCTTTCAATTTATGTTTATGCATGATGCAGTGCATATCCTTTCTTAAGGTTTATTATTTTTAAAAAATTAGTTGGAGTTTACAAAATGCTTGCTCTTCCTAAGTTATTTTGTTAAAAAAAATGCATATTAGAGAATTTTAAACTCTTTATAGGAGAAGCTTAGACGAAGAATTCTGGCCAGTAAAGCTTTGTATAGAATAAGCTCATATAGACAGTATCTCACATAGACAAATCTTAGAGTGCCTCCATGAGCCATAAATGTTGTATCATCTTAGACACTACACCCAAATAATCATACACAAGCATACACAGAATCATACATACACGAGATAATAAAGAGTGAAGGGTTAGAGATACTAGACAGCGATGTTACTTGATTCTTCCTCATTAATGAGGCTTACATCCAAGGATTTCCACTAGAATAAGTT
>JAJJMA010014760.1:0-12599 GCA_023529015.1 Papaver nudicaule | reverse complement strand
TACTCCTCAACAATCTCCCAGAGAGCATTCACCTAAGTCTCGTTCTCCATTCCCTGAGCCATCTCATCAAGGGTCTGAAAATGAGAACAAAAAGAAAAGGTCTCGGTTGGATCTTCCTTGTAATAGTTATAAACATATTGATCTTGAGGATTTTAAAAAGCGTCATCATCTCGAAGGGTTTGAAGTTCGTTTTTTCGATCCTGCGCAAGGGGACCGTCTTACATATGATATGATAAGGAATTATCCTTATGACTCTCAGCGTCTCTTGACAACCGTTGGTGCTCTTGAAGCTGGAATGCGTCTTCCTCTCTATGAAAATGGAGATACCTTTTTTTTATGATGTTCTGACTCACAGGAATAGGCCTAAGAAAGGCAAAGCTTCTTATTCTCGTCCCGTCTTTATTTACAATGGTAATTGGTGGAGGATTCTTGGTGAGTGCCGACTTCGTTCCAGAGGCCTCAGCAGAATGAAGTCTCATAAGCCTGACACTAAACATAAAAAGGTGTATACTCCTGAGAATACAAGACTTACGATGATTTCATGGCTCCAACCAACAGAGTTAAGTGGAGTGTTGGGCCCAAGCGTCTTCCTCGTAAGAGGGGTGAGGTTCGTCTCTTAGAAGAGCTTGAATTAGGCATTGTTCCTGGTACTGAGAACAATGAAGAAACCACTCCTCTGCCTTTTTCTGATATTTTGCGTAAGACTCACGACTTTAAATGGGATTCCACTCGTATAGAGATAATTGGTCCCTGGGCCTGGGGCTGGCAGTGGAACGATAAGTCTCGTACTGGGCCTCCCAGAGATTGTCATCCCGATCGTTATGGAGATTACTGTCCTTGGGCCTTTAACTTCACTGGTTTTAGCTTTGATTATGCTCAGGTGAGGGATATGGCTGAGCTCTTCACTTATTGTTTGATACAACATCCTTATATAGTGAGGACATTTCTTACTTATACTTAATTTTTGTTTTACAGGCCTCTCCAGAGGGAGCTGAGACTGCTTCTGAAGTTGGTGAAATGGAAGAGGGTGATGATATTGGAGCTGGCAGGGTACGTGTTATTGTAACTTTTACTAATATTCATTTCAACTTTTCTACTATTGTGCCCCTAACACGTATTTTCCCTGATTTGCCATATAGGATTTTAAAAAAGCTAAGTTTTCTCCCACCTATGATGATGAAGCCGACAGTCCTGAAAATGAAGATGAAGAGACTCTCAATGGTGCGGACCATACTGTTCATTTGGATCGTGAAGAGGTAGAAGGTGGTGGAGAGACTCAAGACCAAGATTTTCATATTGATCTAGTGGGTCAATCTCAGCACAAAGTGAAACAATCACTTCTACATTCTACTCATCGAGACGAGGGTGATTTGCCTGAATGCCAGTTTGTGACTATGTTTTTAAATGACGAGGAAAGTGAGGGTACTGATCCTGAGAAAAGGCGTCCCAAAGATGTTAAATATCCTTCCCCCACTCGCACGGCTGGTGAGTTCTCATTTGGGAAAGGGTTTGGTAATCTGGGTGGTGCGGAATCGAGTACTCAGTCAGTTGGGGTTTCTAGTATTCTGTCTTCACTTCCTAGGGCTCCTTCCCCTATTTTGGGATGGAGTCTTAAAGCTGCTTTGAGTAATGTTGCTCAAACATCTAGTGAGTCCCCTAACGTTGAGACTCAAATTCAAGTCAATACTGAGGTCCAAACGGAAAGACAACGAGTTGAATCCAATGTTGAGATCTTAGAGTCCGTAAGACAATCTGTGGAGAGTCCACTTCGATTAATAGCACCTGGTTCTCAAGATTTCAGGGGGAAAAGTTCAGTTTCAGATTTTGGAGGTATTGATCTTTCAAATGATAATGCCATCTTTCATTGGGGTCTCGACCATGGTTATTTTTCTAGGCCTTCCACTACTCCAAGTACCAATGATTCTGGTGTTGAGGCCGCATTGCGGGCTCGTATGCGTGCTACACCCTTTGAGACTGTGAAAAAAGCTTGGACTGCAAATCCTTCCAGTTTTGTCGGGAAGAATTTTGAGTTGGCCACTCCCTCCTCAGTTGAGGAAATGTTTAAGTATGCTGATGGTGAGGCTTATGGATTGCCTCAGAATAATGTTCTTCTGGTGAGTTTTTCTTTTCTCAATTCTCATCTGGTATACATATTCTACTTGTTCTAATTTTGTATGGCAATACATAGATGGCTAAGGCCCAACAGTCCAATTACCTTCTTCGGCAATTGTTCCACTGTAAGTCCTTAATGCTTGAGGCTCGCAACACTCAGTATGAGAAAGAGTTGGTTGTTGAAAGGGAACGCATTGCTGAGCTTGAAAAATCCTTGAAAGATGATGAGAGTTTAAGTATTGAGGAACTGGAACGTGAAGCAGAAACATTGCGTACTACTGTTGAGAAAGCACGCAAGGAGAAAGCTGCTGCCGAATCTAAAGTCTTGGGTAAGTATTTATTTTTATGCCCCCTCTTTGTCATCTGATCATGGTTGCTTGAGTACTTTCTGAATTTGTCCTTATCTGGTTAGTGGCAATCCCTTCGGATCCTATGGCCTTGTATCTTGACAACCTTCGTCTTCGTGAACACGAATCCTTGTTAGAGCTTAAGATAATAAAATTGATGCTTAAATGGAATCGTAAGGTGGATGCTTCAAACAAGTTAAATTCTACGTGTTGTGATTTAAGAGATAAATTAGTATCTCTTAGGAATGAATATGACTCTTATAGGATGAACGCAACTAGTGAAATTAGTTGGTGGAAAGACTCCTCACATGGCTCAGCTGGGAATATTCTTATTTTAGAAAACTCTCTGCGCTCAATGGCATTTGAGAGGGATAGTCTTGAATCTAGCTTTACTGCCCAGTCTGCTGCCCTGAGGGATGCTCGTGCCGAAATTTTACGTCTTAGGGCGATAGAGGATGAATCCAGAATTCATTTAGATAAATTGAAACAATTCGCTTGCAACCTTGATAATGAAGTGGCTTATTTACGACATGAAGAAACGTTGAAAAAGGTAGTCTGGTATTGTTTTTAATGTTTTTTGTACTAAGCTTGCATGTTACTGTTTTTCTTATTCTTAATGCCTGCTTACATTTTTCCTCTTGTCTTACTCAGCGCTCCAGGGAAAACTCGAAGAGAACAATGCAAAATTTGATCAACTACAGAAAGAGTTAGTGACACAAGAAGGTCAAACCACATTCTGGAAATCTTCCTTTGATTCTGAGAGTGCTCGTACATCTGCTTCCTTGGCTGATATTGAGAAGTTGAAGAACGATCTATCTGAGCTCAATACCAGTATTGATATCCGAGTTGCTGAGGTTAAGTATGCTGCACAAGTGGAGATGGTCAACAGTATCAATGAAGTGATTGATTATGCTGAGTCCAAAACTAACACTTATATTCCTCGTCCCCCAACTATTGAGCTACCTCCTATTCTTGCTGCGCGCATGATGACTCCTTCTCAATGATGTACTAGTTCTTTTTAGTGCTCAGAATGGGACTGATTGCCTTTGATTATGAGTGTTTTAGCTTGGATTCGGCTAGTCTGGGGTGTAATCATTGTGTTTTTTGCTTTTGACAATCAGTTCTCTTTTTGTACAAGCTATCTTTTCCTTGTCTTGCAGGAACTTGTTTCCTTTTACTTTCTATGGATATTCTAGCAATCTTTCGTCGTTTGATCCGTGATGTCACTGTTTAATTTGTTCGTTTATTTGAATGATTGTTTTCCACATATTGAGTGAACTCAATGTTCTTAGAAAGCTACCCTAAGTCTCAATATTTTGTTTCTTACTCAGTTCATATGAGTGCTGAGTGAAGGTCATACACTGAGTAAGATCAGTGACCTGAGAGTTTAGAGGGCTACTCTGAGTCTCAATATTTTATTTCTTACTCAGATCATATTCGTGCTGAGTAAAGGTCATACACTGAGTGAAATCAGTGACCTGAGAGTTTAGAGGGCTACTCTGAGTCTCAATATATATATATTTTTTTATTAGGTAGTAAGGCTTTAAGTACTTAGCATTCCAAGGGTGGCACAACAGCTCTCCTTTCATATTTTTTAAGTAATACGATCCTTTGCCTGCCATATCATGTATCATATATGGTCCTCCCCATGTAGGTGCGAACTTTCCCCATTTTCTTGTTTTCTGATAGGGCGGAATTTCTCTTAACACATATTGCCCCACTACAAAATTCCTTAGCTTAACTTTTTTGTTATATTCCGTGGCCAGCCTTCGATTGTAATTTTCCATTCTTTGTAATGCCACTTCTCTTCTTTCTTCTACATCATCTAGCTTTTCGAGCATAAGATTTGTGTTGAGCATTTTTTCCCAGGCTTCAGTTTTTGTTGTTGGTATGATGACTTCTGTCGGGATGACTGCCTCTGCCCCGTAAGTTAATAGAAAATGAGTCTCTCCCGTTGATTCTTTTCTTGTGGTTCGGTAGGCCCATAGAGTGTTGTGTAGCTGTTCACACCAACTTTTCTTGTTGAGATCTAGAGTTCTTTTTAAATTTAAGACGATAGTTTTGTTGGTTGCCTTTGCTTGGCCATTGCTCTGAGGGTAAATGGGAGTTGACTTGCTCTTTTGAATATTGAAAGCGCCGAAAAGTCTATCGATGTTCTTTCCCGAGAGTTGCTTTCCATTATCTGAGACTATAATTGCGGGTATTCCAAATCTGCATATTATGTTCTCAAACAAAAATTTAAATACATCAATATCTCTAATTCGTGCGAGAGCCTTGGCCTCTACCCATTTTGTAAAGTAATCTGTGGCCACAATTATGTATCTTCTTTTCTTTGTTCCTTCAACCAATGGTCCTACGATATCCACTCCCCATTTCACAAAGGGCCATGGGCTCATGCCTGTATTGAGTGTTGTCGCAGGTGCTTTAATCTTTCTGGCAAAACGCTGACATTCCTCACAGCGGCGAGACATATTTGCTGCGTCTCTGTTCATGAAAGGCCAATAGTATCCCTGGGTTTTAGCTTTGTGCGCCAAAGATCTCATTCCACTATGGTTACCAGCATCGCCGTAATGAATAGCAAGTAGTATTTCATGACCCTCTTCTTGTGATAAGCATCTTAATAATGGTCCTAGGAAAGATTGACGATACAAGATTCCATCCCTTAACTTGTAATTTCTTACTCTCATGTCTGACTTCTTTTTGTCTGACGCATTTGTTAACATTGTGCCATTCAAATGTTGTATTAGGGTTATCCTCCAGTCATTTTTTTAAAGGAAATCTAATGCGGGCCCTTTTTGCTGGACTACCTTCGTTCTCACTAGGTAGTAGTGCGGCATTTTTCCCTTTCTCAATTGTCTGAGGCAGTATCTCATCATCTTGAAAGGTTGTTCCATCTCCCAAATTTTCTTCTGGTCCAGGGCCAGTATTCCATTGGTGATCACTCATGCCTGACCTTGTCGCAAGACATTGCTCCAAGGGAGATTTTAGTTTTATCGAGGGTTCATAGATCCTTCCCAATTTAATTGATGTCTCTTTTTGATTGCGGGTCATGGAGGCAATGAAAGCCAGTGCGTCGGCATGTCGATTGTCTTTGCGGCATAAGTGCCTGAGAGAGATATTAGGTATCTGACATACCAAGCTTTGCGCCAAAATCATGTAAGATACTAGGTTGTCATCCAATGTTCTATATTTTGATTCTAACTGTCTTATGACTAACTGCGAGTCACTTGTAAGTCGCACATCTGATATCCCCAGCTCTAGTATGATTCTTAACGCATGAATGACCGCCTCATATTCTACAATATTATTTGTGACCGCACCAAATTCCAAACGTAAGGAGTGCACCATTCTGTCGCCTGTAGGTGTGGTAATGACTATTCCTATCCCACTTCCTTCATCATTCTTGGATCCGTCCACAAATACCTCCCATCTTCTTGTGTTTGAGGGCTCCAGGATGTTGTTAGGCTCTTTTCCGTTCGCAATTTCTTCTGGAAAGTCCTCAACTTCAGCTTCATCATTTATTGGTAAGTCTGCAAGGAAATCTGCTAAGACTTGAGACTTCAAAGAGGTTCGTGACTCGAATATGATGTCGAACTGGTCTAATTGCGCGTTCCATTTAGCCACCCTTCCTACAGCTGACACATTTTTTAAAACTGTTCCGAGTGGGGCTTTTGTCGGGACCCTGATCCAATGAGTCTGAAAATAAGTGCGCAACTTCTGTGAGGCAAAAACTAATGCCAAGATTAATTGCTCTATTTTGGTGTAATTTCTTTCTGCTTGGTTGAGAGTTTTGCTGATGTAGTAGATGGGTTGCTCCACTTTAGTGATAGTTCTTACTAACACCGCGCTCATTGCATTATGTGTTGCCGCAATATAGAGTGCCAGGACCTCTCCTGGTTCAGGTTTTTGCAATATCGGTATGGATGCAAGGTACTCTTTAATTTTCGAAAACGCTGCCTCACAACTTTCATTCCATACGCATTCACTTTCTTTTTTCAAAATATTAAAGAAATGTTTCATTTTATCAGAAGATCTCGCAATAAACCTTCCTAGTGCTGCCAGACTTCCATTTAACTTTTGAACTTGCTTGAGACTATTTGGTGAAGGCATATTTACTATCGCTTGAATTTTGCTGGGATCCACTTCAATTCCTCTTTTCGTGACTAAATATCCCAAGAACTTTCCCGATGTAACTCCAAAAGTGCATATCTCAGGATTGACTTTCATCTTGCATGATCTCATTGCTTGAAAGATTTCTCTTAGGTTGTCCAAGTGATCAGTTGCCTTTTTACTTTTGACTAACATATCATCCACATAGACCTCCAACGTATGACCTATCCATGGCTTAAATATCTTGTCCATCAGCTTCTGATAAGTTGCTCCTGCGTTTCTCAACCCGAAAGGCATCCTTGTGTAGCAATATAGTCCATGAGGGGTAAAGAATGCGGTGTAGTCCTGGTCCTCTTTATTTAATGCAATTTGATTATATCCGGAATATCCGTCCATGAAAAAAAGGAGCTCATGGCCTGCTGTGGCATCCACTAGTTGATCAATGCTTGGCAATGGGTAACTGTCTTTAGGGCACGCTTTATTGAGGTTGGTAAAGTCAATGCAAATACGTATTCCTCCATTCTTTTTTGGTACCAAGACCATATTGGAAATCCAGGTAGGACATATGACCTCTCTAATAAATCCCGCTTCCAGAAGCTTTCTCTTTCTCCACCTCCTGATGGTACTCTGAGGACACTTTTCGCACTCTTTGCCTGAATGGTGTTGATCCTTCCTTGATTCTCAACTTGTGAGTCACTACTTCAGGGTCTATGCCTGGCATATCCGACATCTTCCACGCAAAGATGTCCGCATATTCTTTCAAGAGTTCATGCAAATGGTACTCACGCTCTTTTCCCATCAACGTGCCTATTTTTATCATTCTTGGTAGGTCCATATTACCTATATTCACATCTTTCGTTGGCTCTAATGCGGAAAAGGTAGGTGGAGGATTACTAAAGAGCGGAGCTTTCTTTAATTATTATTTGACGGTCTCACTGTCTGGCTTACTTGCTGGAATAACTTTTTCAGTGCTGAGTACTTCAGTAATGAGTTCATCAGGATTGAGGGCTTTATTACTATTGCTGGTCAGTGAGCCGCACTCTAGCCTCTGGCATTCAACATCTCTCAGGTATTGCTGGTATTTCTCTTTCTTTACATTTTCCTTTTGCTCCTTCTTCAAATTTTGGAGTGCTTGTACCTTTTCTATGTTATGCTG
Source organism: Papaver nudicaule (assembly GCA_023529015.1). Classification (NCBI taxonomy): domain Eukaryota; kingdom Viridiplantae; phylum Streptophyta; class Magnoliopsida; order Ranunculales; family Papaveraceae; genus Papaver; species Papaver nudicaule. The sequence goes on along the minus strand of JAJJMA010014760.1, from coordinate 4,874 downwards.
TGTCTCTTCGGCCTGGCAGCTCCTTGCGTCCATTTGGTCCCCTTTAATTTGAAGTTCCCCATGAGGACCAGGAAACCGCAAAAATTGATGGTATGTTGAAGATGTTCCCTTTAATCGATGTACCCATAATCTGCCCATGATTGCATTGTAGGGAGAGGGAGCTTCAACCACACTGAATCTTGTGTTTACTCGAATGGGTCCTGCTCTAACTTCCGATACTATTTCTCCTTTGGGTTTGGAAACCGCACCATTGAATCCGTAAATGGTAAATCGTGAGGGAGTAAGCTGTTCATCAGTAAGCTCCATTCGCCTAAAGGTGTCATAGAAGAGTACATTTAAGGAACTTCCTCCGTCCATTAAGATCTTAGTGACGTTCCACCCTGAGATTGGTAGAGTGAGTACCAATGCATCATTATGGGTCTCAAGCTCTTGATCTACATCCTCAGAAGAAAAGGTAAGTGGAACTGACATCCACTCTTCCCAGTCTTCTGTGATTACTCCATCGATTTTAAACATCTCATGATCTTCAATTCTTTTTCTTAATCTCCGTCCCACATCTCCCGAGAGGGATTGATCATAGTGCTCTGAATGGGTTATCATGTAGATAATTTGATTGTTGGGCAATTTTACATTTTTATCTTTTTGTGGAATAACCACTTCATTGGGATTTAACACATACTCATTCAAATTTCCCGCATTTATCATTTTTTGAATTTGGTCCTTAAGGTTCTTGCATCTCTCTGTTGCATGACCCCTAAAGTCATGGTACTCACACTTTTCGGGGTGATTTGCTGTTCTTTCATGCTGCTTGCCTCGAGTGTGCGGCCATTCAAAATCTTGTCGATTCTTAATATCTGCCATGATTCGGGTAATTCCCGTATTCAACTTGGTATACACTATATCCTCAAATGATACCTTTTCCCAGTTTCTTTTCTTGAAATTACTTGGCTTGTTGTCATTTCGCTTGTAATCTTCCTCCCTCACTCTTTTATCCGTATATGGCGCTTTCACCGGTTCATAATTCCTTTTGGGTGCTGAGGGTTCAGGCTCAATCGAGTCAGTGCGCCTTGCGACTTTAGATGAGGGTTGAGCTCTCGGATTATCTTTCTGAATTTCCTAGAGCCTGACATGCTTGTCAATCAGGACCATGAGATCTCCTTCAGTCTTGGGCTTTTGGCTGTGTATGTCTACGAAAAGGTTACTCATGCGATCAAGAGCCCACTTAAAACAATTGATGTTGATCTCAGGATTTACGCTTCCTATCTCTTGCCCGATTTTAATCCATCTATCTCTCAGTTGCTGATATGTTTCTCTAGGTCTAATGGCTAGGGCAAACATTCGATCCAACCCTGCTTTAGTCCTTTTATTGTACAAGTATTTGGTGATGAATGCATTTGCTAATTCCTCAAAGGTATGGATTGAGTGTGATGGGAGATCATCATACCAAGCAAGGGCAGGGCCTTTTAGACTCGATGGAAAAAACCTGCACATCACTTTGTCATCCCACTCCCATTGGGCCATTGCCCTTCTATAATATCTTAGATGTATAGTGGGGTCGTCTTGTCCTTCAAAACAAAGAAAAGTGGGGGGCTTACACTTATCTGGGAGCTTATAGAAACTAATCCTTGGAACTAAAGGTGTCGAACGAGAATCTTTCATGGCTTCCTCCAAATGTCCACCTCCTTGCTTTGATTTTAGTATTTTGATCTCTTGGCGCATTTGCTCCATATCTTCATGTTGTCTGTCCCTCCCATTGGTGCGAACATAATTAGGCTCAGCATCATCATAGTCCTCCCAGCCATCTTCATAAGGGTTATAATCTGTTTCTCTTTCCTTTGCGGGTATGGCCTTGGTCTTCGTGACATATCTTGGATGCACGCATTGAAGCGGCTGAGGCTGATTTGGTCCCAAGTAAGGAACTACTTGACTGTCTGATGACTCTTGGGCTCTCACCACTGAATTGTTTTCTGCTGCTCCTTCTTCAGCCTTCTGGAGCCTTTTTTTCTAGTCTTCCTTCATTATCTTTGAGTATCTGATTTTCTTTGGCTAGCTGGGAAAGAGCGTCAGTGAATGTGGACTTGAATTTCTTCATTTCCACTAACTGAAACTCGTGGAGCTCTTTTACTAACTGACGGCTTTCCCCTGATAAGTACGGCAATGCGTGATCATTGGTTCTTAGGCTACCATCTTTTCCCTCAACTATAACTGGTGTTATTGGATCTTTATCTCCTTGCCTTTTGTTGGAGAAAACCTCATGCAACACTCCCACCCCTCTTGGCAGTGTGCTTGTCCCACCCAAAAACATGGTGGGTTGTTGCGGGCTTACCTTTGCGGGTCTAGTTAAAGGGATTCCATAAGGTTGATTGGGAACCACAAACATTGAGTCCCCAACTTCTAGTTGCGAAGCTTTTATTGCAGCATCAAGATCTGCAGCTTCTTCAGCTTCCAAGTAGGTCTTGTTGGCTGCTGCTTTCTCCCATGCGGCTTTCTTTTCTGCTGAAACTTTAGAGTTATACTGAAATTTATCAAATTTAGCTCTCTGCCCTAGCCTTTTCTATTGCGGCCTTCTGTGCTGCGGCTTTATCTTCAGCTGCCTGCTGTGCGGCTACCAAGCATGAGGCCTGATGATCAAAGAGTAACTTTTTCTGAATAGACATTTGGGTTGCCGCTTTTTCTGTTATAGCTTTTTCTACTGCGACTTTATCAGCTGCGGCTTTATTTATTGCATCCTTTTCAGCTGCGGCTTTATTTGTTGCGGCTTTATCAGCTGCGGCTTTGCTTACTGCGGCTTTATTTGCTGCGGATTTATCAGCTGCGGCTTTGCTTGTTGCGGCTTTATCAGCTGCGGCTTTGCTTGCTGTGGCTTTATCTACTGCAGCTTTTTCGGTTGCTGCACTGGTTGCCCCTGTTACCAAGTTATGTGCCGTAGCCCTGGAGTGATGCTGCTATGCTCAATGCGTCTGCATCCCTTATATCAATTTGTTCCCTGGTCATACTCCTGGTTCTGGCCTTTGAGTTTTCCATTTGACAACCTCACTAGTAATTTGGTAATTTCAGCAGCGAAAATACCACTATTTCCTCGATACCTTAAGCCACTTTTTTCTTAAAATTGTAGACTTTGTGAACCGTATAACACAAAGTAGTACAGGAAGGATAAATCCTTTACCTAAGACCGAAGTCCCTGTTTCTAGCGCCAAACTGTTTGTGCATAAAACTATCCTAGTCTTAAGTCACTAACTTGAAAGATATATAAACAATATCGAATCCTCGGATCTCCACAATATAAAAGAGTAACATCCGTTACAACACATAAGTAACTAAGAACGCTTAACTACTTCTTCAAAGCTTTAATTGTTCATTCGTATGAAGGTGGTAAACATAATACAATATACAAGTTTTAGTCTTAAATGACTTTGAGTAAGATTACAAGATAATGTTGATAATAATTCTCACTGAGCTCACTACTTAGTTCTTCTCTATCCAATTCTCGCACTCAAACACCCATCCTCAGCTCATTCCACTGAGCTGAGTATTTATAGGAGTCATAGGCGGTTCCCAGATATCTGCGTTCACACCTGGTGGGGTCCTCACACCTCCTTTAGTAGTGCGGCCTTCCTAAAGTTTTACTACTGAAATCTTCTCCGTGTGCGGCTCACTCTTGTTTCCATCGTCAAGAACTTAACACGCGTCCCTTGACCTCTGACTCGCTCTGACCGCGCATTTAGTGAAAGTGGTTGGATGTTTCCCACGCTTTTACAGCTGTCTCTCGATGCTTGGTCTTCCTAACTCTATCGTGGTTGATTCTCAACCCTTCATCTAGATTCTCTTCATAGATAGATATGATCTCAATAGATCTCAGCCTTTCATCAAATCCTTACTCGAAACGTTTAGTAAGAACCTTAGGTCTTAACCTGTGCTTCGCTCTCACCCGACTTATCTTACTCCCACTTCCTAGATGCTTACACGTGGGTGGTGAGTACCTTGTACCAACAGAAGAATTTCCACAAAAGTCATAACTCCTACTAACCTTTTGTCGATGAAGAATAATTGATGTCTTCTTTGTCTTCACAGTCTCCGTCTTCAAGGTCTCCACTACTTTGTCTATATCCCAATTCTGAAATCTAAACTCTAGTAGGCTAAATCAAGATTGTGTTTTGACACCTAAAACTGACAACCAGCTTGACATACCAACGCTAGTGGGTTTGACCGGACAATGCCCTAACAGTAGTTACTTACCCAAACTAACTTCTGAAACTTCTTGCTCCTTAGAAGTACTTCTCAGAAGTTCACAAAAGTACTTCTGACTTCTGCTTCTAGAAGCAGAAGTCAATTCCAGAAGTCAAAAGCAAAAAAGTTTTTGGAATTGTGTTGCAAAACTAACTTCTGACTTTTTTGCTTTCAGAAGTCAAAAAGTTGCTTCTGAGTGTGTCCAAACAGGCTATAAACTTGCTTTATTGACTTATAGTCTGTTTGGATACAGAAGGACTTCTGACTTCAGAAGCAGAAGTCAAATGCAAAAAGATTTTGCTTCAGAAAAAGTTAACTTTTCTGCTTCTAGAAGTCATTTCGAAATTGTATTGCCAAACTAACTTCTGACTTTTTGCTTCAAGAAGTTGAAAAGTTACTTGTGGATGTGTATCCAAACAAGCTGTTATTAAAGAATAAGGTTTTTGGATACACCTTCAGAAGTTGCTTTTCGGCTTCTGAAAGCAAAGTCAGAAGTTTGTTTGTTTGCCCAACTTCAAAATAACTTCTGGAAGTAAAAAAGCCAGAAGTTAGTTTGGGAATACAATTTTAGAATGACTTCTGGAAGAAAAATGTTAACCTTTTCTAAAGCAAAACCTTTTTGATTTTGATTTCTGAAAGTAACTCCT
>JAJJMA010014724.1:27307-38582 GCA_023529015.1 Papaver nudicaule | reverse complement strand
TGCACTATGATATCATCCTCTCCACCGGGAGTTATAAGGGAGAACTCATAGAGAGTTTATTCAGCTCGTAGAATGGGTTGCATTCTGAGCTATAGAGATGTGCCTGAATAGGCAATTGCCTTTAGGTAAGGCGTGGTTAGAGAGTGGTTTTACAATCTTGTCCTTCTCTCATTTTTTCACCATCTACACCCTGCAATATCTTCAATAACATATGGTCCTTCCCATACGGGGGCTAGTTTTCCCCATTCAGTCTTCTTTTGGTATGGTGGTATCTGCCTCATTACAAATTCTCCCACCGTGAAGTTTCGAAGAATTACCTTTTAGTTGTACTCCTTGGCTATCCTCCGTTGATAGTTTTCCATTCTTTGAAGTACAGTCTCCCTTCGTCCTTCTAGATCGTCTAACTTTTCGTAGATCAGGTCCGTGGTTAGATTTTTCTCCCATGCTTCGGTCTTGGTTGTTGGGATGATAACCTCAGTGGGGATCACAACTTCGGTTCTGTAAGTCAGCATGAAAGGTGTTTCTCATGTTGCTTCTTTTCGAGTTGTTCGGTATGCCCATAGGACGTTGTGCAACTGTTCACACCATTTTCTTTTGTAGTTGTCGAGCTTCTTCTTTAGGATTAGGGCTATGGTTTTGTTTGTGGATTCTGCCTGACCGTTGCTTTGTGGGTACGTTGGTGTTGATTTGATCTTCTGGATCTTATAAGTATCGAACAACATGTCGATGTTCTTCCCGCTAAGTTGCGCTCCGTTGTCAGATACTATAGCCGCCAGAATTCCAAACCTGCAAATGATGTGTTCAAAAAGGAACTTGAATACATCTCGATCTCTTATGTGGGCAAGAGGTGCAACCTCTACCCACTTGGTGAAATAGTCAGTGGCGACTATCAGAAATATTCGATTTCCTGACCCTGCCACCAGTGGGCCTACTATGTCCACTCCCCATTTTGCGAATAGCCAGGGACTTAGTATGGCATTTAACTCCGTTGCCGGTGCTTTGAATTTCTTGCAAACTGCTGACAGGCAAAACATCGTCTTGCCATTTCCAGTGCGTCTATGTTCATGCTTGGCCAATAGTATCCTTGTAGCCGAGCCTTCTGCGCCAGGGATCTCATACCGCTGTGATTTCCCGCGTCTCCATAATGTATGTCTTTTAAGATGTGCATCCCCTCCTCCTTCGTGATGCATCTGAGTAATGGCCCCAGGAACGTAGACTTGTAGAGGATTCCTTCTCGAAGGTGATACCTTGCCGCTCTTGAGATGATCTTCTTTGCGTACTTAGGATCCTCGGGCAATACTTCGTTGCTTAAGTATTGGTAAAGTGGTATTTTCCAATCATCTTCTACTTCGTTGCCTTCTGTGTTTGGTGGGCAGGATACTCCTTTCACGTCCATAACTTCTTCTCCCTCAGCTTCCGTATTCACCGATGGTTCATACACTCTTCCACCTTGATGGACGTAACCTTGGGGTTCCGTAGCATAGATGATATATATGCCAACGCGTCCGCATGTCTATTATTCTTCCTTGTTACGTGCCTGTATGTTACCTTTTCAATCTTCGCCGTAAGTTCCTGTGCCAACTTCAAGTAGGCAGCGAGGCATAAATCCAATGTTTGGTATTTAAGCTCGATCTGCCTAATGACAAGTTGTGAGTCGCTGGTGACTCTGACGTCCGTGATGCCCAACTCGATTATTAATCGCAACGCGTGGATCACTGCTTCGTATTCCACAATGTTGTTTGTGTACTCTTCAAATTCCAATCTGAATGCATGAAGGATCTTATCTCCTGTAGGGGTGGTTATCACGATTCTTATTCATGCGCCTTCTTTGTTGGAAGACCCATCCACAAACACTTCCCATCTTCGGGAGTTGACTGGCTCCATCAAGTTGTCGGGATCTTCTTTGTCTTCTTCGTCTCCTGGTATATCATCAATTTCTTCTTCGTCTTTAAGAGGTAGGTCCGCCAAGAAATATGCCAACAACTGTGATTTTTCCACCGTTCGAGGTTCGAATATAATTTTGAACTGTATTATCTGCGCATTCCATTTAGCTATGCGTCCCACCCTCTCTGAATTTTGGAGGACCTGGCTGATTGGCGCCTTCGTGAGGACTCTCACTGTATGTGCGTTGAAGTAGGTCCGCAGTTTTTGGGTTGCGAATACGAGGGCCAGGATGATCTGCTCCATTTTTGTGTAGTTTTTTTCTGTGGGGTACAAAGTCTTGCTGATGTAGTAAATAGGTATTTCCTCCTTCTTGTTTGTCCTGACTAGGACCGCACTGATTGCGCTGCTGGTGGCCGCCAAATATAGAGTTAATACTTCGTCTTTATCTGGCTTTTGTAGCGTCGGAAGGGTGGCTAGGTGCTCTTTGACTTTTTCGAAGGCCTGCTGGCAGTCTTCCGTCCATGTGAACCTGCAATCCTTCCTTAATGTGGAGAAGAAGTCCTTGCATTTGTCTGATGATCGGGCTATGAATCTTCCCAGTGCCGCCAGTCTTCCGCTCAATCTTTGAACGTCCTTCAGGTTCTTCGATGATGGCATGTCCACCAGGGCTCTGACTTTCTCTGGATCCACCTCGATTCCCTTTTTGGTGACTAAATACCCTAAGAATTTTCCGGAGGTCACCGCGAAGGTACATTTCTCCGGATTTACCTTCATTTTGCAACTCCGCATGGCTTCGAATATTTCTTTGAGATCCGCCAAATGATATTTCGACTTCAGACTTTTGACGAGCATATCGTCAACGTATACCTCCAAGTTTTTTCCAATCCATTGTTAGAATATTTTGTCCACCAGTCTCTGATATGTGGCTCCTGCGTTTCTCAGTCCGAAGGGCATTCTTGTATAACAATATAACCCTCTCGGAGTAAAGAAGGCAGTATGTTCTTGATCTTCTTCGGACAGGGCTATTTGATTATATCCCGAGTATCCATCCATAAAAGATAGTAACTCGTGACCTGAGGTTGCATCGACCAGTTGGTCAATTCTTGGTAAGGGATAACTGTCCCTTGGGCAGGCTTTATTAAGATTGCTGAAGTCGATGCAAATTCTTACGCCTCCATTCTTCTTCGGTACTATCACCATGTTTGATACCCGGGTTGGGTACATTACTTCACTAATGAATCCAACGTCCATCAGCTTTTGGAGCTCCTTTTCCACTGCTTCGTGATATATGGGGGCTACCTTCCTTATCCTCTGCTTGAACGGTGGTGTGTTCTGATTTATCCGAAGGTGATGGGACACCACCGACGAATCTATCCCTGACATATCCTTCATCGTCCACGCAAATACGTCCAAGTACTCCTTCAGTAGTTCCTTCAGTTTCACTTCCATAGATTCCTCCAACAGCGTTCCCATGCTTACCTCTCGTGGTCGTTCTTCAGTTCCAATGTTGATTTTCTTCGTTGGCTCGACAGACGAGAACAGTTGCTTCGGGGCTCCTACGGGAGTGACGTTCTGTAATTGTTATTTGTCCTCAGTTGATGTTCATGCCATCATTACAGATGGGAGTAATGATGCCGCCTTCGCCGCCTTAATTTGCTCATTGTATTCCTCGTACCCCTTTTCCTTTTCCTCTTCCTTTCGCTTCCCTTTATCCTTCTTAAGTGCTTCTTGAACTTTGTTGTGATATTGGGCTTCACCAGCATCACACCTTCGTGCATCCTGCTGGTCTCCTTTGATCTTCATTTCTCCATAGGGAGTGGGAAATCTTAGGTGCTGGTGATACGTTGAAGCGGTTCCTCTCAGACGATGGACCCAGAGTCTCCCCATAATGGCGTTATATGGTGAGGGTGAATCGAATCTTGCTATGGTCTTCATCGGTCATGCTTCTACCTGCAGAACTATTTCTCCCTTTGGTTTGGATGTGGATCCGTTAAATCCATAATCGTACACGTAGATGCGTCCATTTGCCTGTCCTTCAACCCCATCCGAAGATAAGGTTCATAGAAAAGCACGTTAAGAGAACTTCCTCCATGTATTAATATTTTAGAAACGTTCCATTCGTGGATTGGTAAAGTAACCACCAGAGGATCGTTATGCATTTCGACATCTTGGTTGATATCCTTGGTAGAAAAGATGAGCGGAGTCGCCATCCATTCCTCCCATTCGACGGTTAGCCTTCCGTTTAACTTGAATACTTCGTGCTCCGTGGTTCGCCTTCTTGTTCTTAAGTTGTTGCATATGTCTCCTGGTAACGAGGGCTTACTCTCCTGCTGGAAAGTGATCATGTTGAGTGACTTGTAACCTTCGGGTAGCCCTACTGTTTTTTCATGCGCTGCTATGTTCGTTGTTGGGGCCGCCTGCCCGGGTAACAGGACATATTGTCCGAAGTCTCCTTGATTGATATACTTCTGGATCGTGTTTTTCAGGTGTTTGGATGTGTCGGTATCGTGCCCTCGAGTCTGATGGTATTCGCAATAATCCTTATGGCTCTTAGTTTCGTCTCTTTGCTTACCTCGGGTAGATGGATACGTGAAATCTTGTCGTCCTCCTTCTTTCTTCAGAATCTCCGATAGTGGTAGGGTCAAGTTGGAATAGACCATATCTGCGTAGTCCCTCCTTCCTCTGTCTCCTGGCTTGGTATCCTTGTACCGAGGTTTCTTTCCGAATCCAGAGGTGACGTCTTTCTCCGCTAAGCGCTTTCCTGTTTCTAGTACAACTTCTACCGAGTTTGCTCTTTGTGGGATACTCCGGTCCTGTGCACGCGGGTTATCCTTTGGATGTCCTCCAATCTGATGTACTTGTCCTGGATGACATGAAGTTCTCCTTCAGTCGCCGGTGTATGAGCATGTAACTCTACGAAGATAGAAGACGTTCTATCCAATGCGAAGTTGTAGCAATTAATGCTAATCTTCGGGTTAACCTTTCCTATCGCCTGACACACCTTTTGCCACCTCTCCGTGTACGCCTGAAGTATTTCTCGTGGCCCGATGGCTAGAGCAAATAGCTTATCTAGCCCCGCCTTAGTAGGCTTGTTGTACATGTAAGTCTCCACGAAGATATCATATAGCTCTTCGAAGGAGTCTATTGAATGCGGTGTCAAGTTATCAAACCACACCAGTGCTATGCCAGTAAGGCTGGATGGGAAATACTGGCACAACACTACGTCATTGGTATCCCAGTAGGCCAACACCCGAAGATAGTATTTCAGGTGTGCTGCCGGGTCGGTAGTTCCGTCATAACATGCGAAGTTTGGTAATGGGCACTTCGGTGGTATTTTACTTCGTTCGAGTCTGACAGATAGAGGAGTCGTCCTAGTTTCCTGTTTAGCTTCCTCCAATTTGTATCCTCCTTGTTTAGATTTCAAATCCGCCAACTGGTCTATGACAACTTTCAATTGAGTGGCCATTTCTCCCATCTGTGGCGGTGTTATTTTCTCTCCTCATTGTTGAGACTGCGTTCCGTGGCTTTGAGTTTGGCATGGTCTTCCGTGTGAGACAAAATGACTTGGAATGTTGTGGATCTCCCTTTGAGGCAAGTCAATCCTCCTTTGGTACCCTCCTGTATGCACACGGGTGGTGGTGCCCGAATCCTGTTTCTTAGCGAAGAATAACTCCTTGGTGCTTCTGAATTGGCCTCATCATCTCCTCTGGGTTGGTAGCTTCGGGATCGCGATTGTCGTTCTCTTGTCTCGGTTCTGTTCCGCAACGCCTGATTTTCTTGTGCCAAGACGTATAAAACCTCGTCCTGCTCTTTCTAGTCTTGGAGCAGAGCTTCCAGCCGCGCTGCTAGTGGAGATTCGTCCGCTCCTTCAGCTCTGTTGTTGACTTCGTTGTTGATGATTGGTCCTACTTCGTTGCCCGATTCTTCTGAGGTGGTTGCGGTATGAACTGACACCGAGTTCACTGTCTGTTCGACAGGGATGCGATGGATTTGTTCTGGTCCCGTATTTTCTTCTTCAACCATTTCCTCTGCAGGTAATGGCATTCCGTACAAAGGATTCCTATCCCTTGCTGGTTCGCCGAATGTTGCCGCCATACTCCTATATGTACTTCGTGGACGATTAACCGTCTCCTCCAGATCAAGGTTGATATCTCCTTGATCCCTTAGTGACCGTAATCTACTTCGCGTTAACGCTGGCTGTTGTCTGCTTCCAGCTACCAATGGCCTTACTTCGTTAGCCATGAGTTTTTCCACTCCTTTTCCTGTTGTTATTTCAAAAAAAAAAAAATGAGGAAGATGATATAGCGTTTTAAAGGAAAGCAAACTTCCCTTGCTCAGCTACCTTCCCGGGGAGTTCTAGAAGGTAATAATAGCTCTTTTTCCTATATATGGTTTGAACTATTAGTTAAGAAATTATTTTGGTAAATTTTTCAACAAGAAAACCTTTTTGATGGATTTGGAGGATATCGTCTGCGTGTTGCCTTTACAACCAAATTCGTTTCTCACTCTCAGATCATTCTTCACCAGAATATGACATTAATCTTTTGGTGGTCCTCCAAACCGAGTTTAAAACCAAATGTAAAGGGTGATAAAGAAAAGGAAATAACTCCACTTTTGTTAAAATCTGGTTGTTTTGAAATCTACAAGGAACTGGTCCCTGTTTCTAGCGCCAAACTGTTGATACTAATGTTCCCATATCATACTTCAAGTAAAAATTGTTAGAGGTTCGATTGCTTAAGTCGTTAGTGGCCTTTGTTCGTTAACAACCAGAGATTAGTTCGTGAGTTTGAACGTATTATCGTAGGTTATTATGATCCAAGTTGGCTACAGACGGCAATCAAGATATTACTTTGAAGACAATCGTCGACAAAGTTAATTACAACAGATAAAACTGAAACAATAATCAACACAACAATTTAACGAGGTTCAGCAGCTCGGGGTAAAATCGTTGTTCTATTATATCAAATCAATAAAGCTTTCTCTGGATTACACTATAAGTCACTTCGATTTGTTAATGGATAGAGGCCAAATGGAATCTGGAGAATGTTCATCCAAGTATTCTCACTCTTAGCTATCCTTTTCCAAATTCTGCGACCCCTCAAACTGCTGATGAGGGGGGATATTTATAGTACTCTCAGGGGCTTCACTCTTTACTACCCTTGGTTGCTTCAATCTTCTGTTGTTCCTCGGCTGGATCATCCATCTTCGGTGACCGCCTCTCTCATCCAATCTCAGCCCGTCGTACTAATATGTGGAGGATCCTGCTGTATTCATACGTTGTTGGCTCCTCATTGGTCGAGGTTTCTGCTCTCCATAGCTGTCTGGACCAATCCTCAATCGACATACAACTTCTGTCCTGCTGTCAACAACATTAAATGCGGTGTGACTACTCCTTAACGTGTCTTTCTCCTCCTAGTATCCTAGGTTGATGATCCTTTTATCTCCTCCCTTGGATTTCATCGTCTCGTGATGAGATGTTGCTTTTCTGAGGTATGACTTTATCCTTCGCAGTTCTCGTTGCCTCCATACGTAACCTCTGAAGATGGCGCCACGTGTCCATCTGAAATTGTGCATTAACAGAATCCATCTCTCTTGAGATCTACGAGAACTACGTTCTTGTTAGGGTTCGGTTCTCTGAACTATACTCAGTTGTTGTTTGAATATTGATTTGTGAGATCGTTCAAACAACCATAATCAACTAGGTTCACGAATTCAAAAGTTGGTGGTATATATCGGTATCCCCTCCTTTTCAGTTGGTATCAGAGCAGGCAAACACCTTATAAGACATAACGGTCTGTGTTTGACGCTTTCGTGAACTATGAACACACATTATTCTGCTAATGTGAATGTTCCACCAGTCTTTGATGGCACAAACTATCTATGGTGGAAATCCGCCATGCGTTCTTTTCTTCAATCACGAGACTATCAGTGTTGGGTCTTTGTGAAAGATGGGTATACCTTACCCACTATCAAAATCTGTGATGTTGTAACGGATACAACTCCCTCATAATATTCTGAGAAAGAAAGGAAATAAGCTAAGATAGATTCAGATGCGCTTAATGCGATCATCCATGCTATAATCCCAGAACTTCAACATCATGTATCTACTTGTAGTACATCGATGAAAGCTTGGGAAACTCTACAGAACATATTTGAAGGCAACACTTCAGATAAAGAAGCTCGACTTCAAATTCTCTGATTAGACCGGGAAAACCTTCATATGACTGATGAAGAAACCTTTGAAGAATAATCACAAACTCTCCACAATTATTATGCCTCGCAATCGCTTGGAAAAACAATTGAGGAAAAAGAAATTGTGAGAAAAATCTTTAGGTCTCTACCTTCAAAATATGATTTAAAGAAGCATGTCATCCAAGAATCTTTCGGTTTTGATATAAAGAGAGGCGATCGTATTGCCAAACTCAAAATATTCGATCATGATCACAAGACTGAATCTAAGTTTGTTGCATTCGAAGCAAGTCATGATCCTGATCTCACAACATCTAGTACTTCATGGGCTGATGAATGTGATGATCAAGATAATTCTGACATTAATTCTACCTTGTCCTTGATCACTCAAGAGATTAGAGAACTTCTGAAGAACAAACGTATGCAACGTTCCAAACGACAGTTCGAGAATTCACAGTCTCCAAAGAAAACTGAGGATGTTCAAGAGGAAGAAATACAATGCTACAAGTGTCTTTGATATGGACATATGATGAAATAATGTCCAAGTAAAGAATACCGTAATTCCCTCATGGCTACTCTCGATGAAATGCCTAACGAACATCTCTTCGAGAATATGTTTGTTCAAGCATTAATTGCTGAGAGTTCTGATAAAGATGATTCAGACAATCTTGTATTAGATTTTCTGGATAAAAGCGAAGTTATCTTAAATGAAAATCTTCAATTGAAGGAATCTCTTAAGAAAACTGAAAAATCGCTTCATATAACTAATGATCAACTTGAGAAATCAACTTGTGAAGTATCCAAGCTTCTGTCAGAAAACTGTACCCTAAAAGATAACCTGCAAAAACTATCTGGTAGTTCAGATAAAATTTCAGCCATGTTTTTTGGGCAAAAGTCATTTGGAGACACAAATGGTTTAGGGTACAAAGGTAACTCTTTCACAAATAGCAACACATTCATACTTGCAGGATCACCTCCTCCTGCTAATGAAAAAATCAATTTTGATTTTGGAGCCTCTGAGAAAAATTCGTCTCAGAAACAGTGTTGCTCATACTGCGGCAAGGATAATCATGCCTTGAGAAGATGCAGGAAGTTTCAACAAAAGAATTTAAAGAAGATGAATCAGAAGCTAAATAACTTAGCTAATGGTGTTCCTTTGACATCAGGAAAAAGAGGAAAAGGTAAGAGGCACTCTACAAAAACTGATCGTGAGCATTCTGCTCACCCGTTCTCCACTTAATCATGTGGACTACGTCTCAAACCAGTGACTTGTGGTATTGAGACGTAAAATAAATCAGTTCGTCTGATTAAAGAACAAGTCAGTTAATTGTTTTGCTATCTATTTTATGTCCAACTATCTTATATGGAAAAAAAATCAATATCTCAAAAAATTGTTGAGCAATGCTCCAAAGAGATGAATCCACGCTCAATCGGTTATGTGACCTATTGTCCTGATGGTATATAACAATAATTCCCAAAGTGGTTGTTATAGTTATTTCCTACACCTATGATAAGACTCCTTCTTGTAGTGAGTCCTATGCAAAAAATCCTATAAAAAGGTGTACATCACGTCATGTTTGAGTCCAAAATGTAATGACTCGACGTGAATATCAACATTCAACTGACTTCTTTTGAAATTCCCCCTGCCTCTGGCTCCTAAGGCAAGAGTCGAGAACAGGAACCATGGGAATCTCTAATTGATTCTGTCAGAGAAAAAATATTCTCTTAAAAAAAAAATCCAAACAGATTGTTGATATGTAAACTTAATTCAGTTGGAATCTAAAAAGGGCAATGTGCCAGCAAAGCAATATATAAAAAGTCTATAAAAACCGCCTCACAAACTGTTTTCCTAGTTCGCGTCGTTCACAAACACTATAAATTTGTGTTCTAATGCTATTCTCTTCAAAAATATACCTGTCATCATGGCTCCTATTGCAGAAAGGGTTATCAGAAACAGAGATACTATGCAGAAAAAGCTGATCAAGATTATCTTCATAAAAAATCAGAAATAAAAAAAGTATTCCTAATGCACACCACGTGATCAATATTCACACTTCACATGAATTTATTTGCAAACTTAAATTTGTGTTGCATAGGATTGACGATCTCTAAGAAAATCCTCGCAAGAATTGTGAAGAGGAACTACGTTTCTTTAAATCTCTTTTCAAGGATTGTACAGGTC
Organism: Papaver nudicaule; assembly: GCA_023529015.1. NCBI lineage: Eukaryota > Viridiplantae > Streptophyta > Magnoliopsida > Ranunculales > Papaveraceae > Papaver > Papaver nudicaule. Next base: position 28,327 of record JAJJMA010014724.1, on the reverse strand, counting down.
TCTCAGAGTCAGAATACGAGAATTGCAAGATCATTATTGAATAACTCTTTGAATATCCAAACAAATTTCGAATTCGTAATGCATAGTTAACTCCTTATTAAAAAGTTTTTTGTCTTTTCCTTAGGGTTTGGGTAATCACTATGCTAGAAGTAGTCATCTTTTTGATTTAAGCATGATTTGCTTGTGCTACTTCCATGATTTCTTTTTCATCAATTAATAGAGGTTATTAAATTAAAATCTTAATTGATGATTGCAATGCTTGATCTTAATTGATTATCTATAAGAATGTATTGCATATACCGTGAACATTCTTTTTTAGCCATACCACCCGTTCGGGTAAAGCAGTTCATGAAGAACTATCAAATCCATGCTTCTGACTCTTATGGCTAAGAGGAGACGATTTTGATAAGGAGGAACCTCGTAGGATACAATATTGAACTCCGCTGGATTAAATGTTGTACCTTTAATTCTTAGTCTTATAACCACTAGGAAGGGGTAACCTTAAGTTTTCTCTAAAGGCGATGGTTGACCGAAACTCTCTGAGAAAGTAGGAAGATTAAACCTTGAATTCCTATTTTACCGTAACTGGCTAGGGAAGAAAAACATAATTGCAATTTTACTTGTAAAATTGTGCTTCACCCAAGAATTTATTCCAAATCCTTACTTGGGAAGGTCGCCGCGTTGTTCCTTATGGAATGACATATTATGGGGGAGAGTTCTTTTGAACTTGTGCTTCATGGTAATATCTTTTTGGGGTGTGCGGCTGTGGAATTGCGAGAGAATTGCATCTTTTTATCTCTCGTTTCAGGTATGTTTACCTTTGTCTACATTGATTATTGTTTTTTTATGAGGATTCCTATTTTTATTTTTCTTTTGTCTATTTTTGTGACAAAAGAGGGAGAAATCTTGTAGTAAGGGGGAGTAAAATCTTTCTATCTACTACGACAATTGTCTACGACATTGTCATAGGGGGTAAAATCGATGTGCTTGTCATGTCAAGCAAAAGTTAGTGTATTGAGT
>JAJJMA010014724.1:0-27207 GCA_023529015.1 Papaver nudicaule | reverse complement strand
AACATATCATATTGTGTAGTATCTTTAAGCATCGATGCAATATTCTTACAAATTTTATATACTACTCAATTGAATAACAAACTCATGTTGGACTATGTCCTTCTAAGAACCAAGATGTGTGGTATCTTTGAAGTTTGTTATCTCTACCTTGAATCTTCACTTGCAGGAACACTCTTATTTGAAGACATTGAAGATTACAAGAAGATCAAGTACATTATGGTTAAGGCTATAAGATTTTACTTTTTGAATCCATATGTAAGATTGGTTTTGTCCCTAAAATTGACAAAGGGGGAGATTGCTAGAGAGTGCTTGGTTGAACCCACTGATGTTGCTATCTCAAGTCAGTTGTCAAGTTCAGATGACAAAAACACAATCCATGATAAGTTTACTCTACAACTCGGACTAGGATAGTTTTAGGTAATCGAGACGAAGACCATTGAAGACGAAGACCGGAGCTTACTACTTGATAAATCGTAACGTCCTCGCTAAAGGTTAGAAAGGTTTTTCCTTTCCATATTTCGTACTTACCATTCTATCATATCAATAGTCTATGATGTTGTTTATAAGATCCGAAGGTATTTTAGGATTCTTCGCCTTTGCATTTGTCACAACCGTGATAGTATGTATAGGTAGAGTAAGTTGAATAGTCTCATGAAATGACCTCAATGGTGAACGCGTACATGAACGCGTACATATGTTGCACAAGGCATTCCTGAGAGCGAGTGAGTCTGTATGAACGCGTTCATGAACGCGTACATACGAGTTCAAGGTTTCTCCTGAACTCCAATAGACAGCTCTGTGAACGCGTTCATGAACGCGTACACATAAGCCATGGAAAACTCTCAACTTTCATATTATGGAGTTTTCGGCTCTAGAATGATTAGTTCACGGACTTGTCATTACTTAGCCCCTGGAATTCAACTACTTAATCCATGCGATGTTCAAACATGTTTTGGACCAGAAGTCGCAAACCTTCAATCAAGGTTAAGTCCTCTTTAACTATTGGCCTAGTCCAAAGTTAGAAGAAGATTGAGAATGGGTATTCAAGCTATGGACTTTTTAGTTCCGGAACTTGCTTGAGCCCTACTCAAGGTTGCTTAACTTTTAAGCAAAGCCTCCCTTGGTGATCACTATAAATAGATGACCTTCTGCAAGATACAATCTCAATCCTCTACATATCTGTGTATCCTTGCATAAAGGTTGTTCGTCATCTCGAAGTCCTTTTGGACTACGACTATTGAAAAAACTTCACTTGAGGATCGTGAAGCACAGGTTGGAAGTCAGATTCCTGATCCTGTATCTTGGGTCGATTGAATTCATTCAATCTTATCACGACCAAGATTTGATAGAAACTTCGTAAGGTAGATCTTGTATCATAAACCCTAGAAGTTCTGTAACGTAAATTCACGAACTAGGTTTCATAGTAAGTTCGTCAAGCGTTAGGAGGTAAAACTGTTTAGGCTAGATCAATTAGCCCTATTCAGTAAAACCGATTTCCATTAACCTTGACTTTAAGTCTAAAGGAAATCACAATCGCATTCTTGTTAATTACTTGGATACTTTTAGGCATCCTGTTAGAGGCAGGGTAACGCTAGTCTTCACGAAGGGAAGTGGAGCAACTCCTAGGCCTGTAAAGGACGTCAGCTAGGGGAATCAAGTACGTAGGTTTCTGCCTGAGCCAAGAGATGTAGGAGCACATTGGTAGCTGAATTGCTTGTAGGGTTAATTCAGTCTCGATACCTGCCAGTCCGAAGTCTGAGAGTAGGCCAGCGTCTGTATTCCGTTAATACTGAGGGTTTTCACATCTATACGAGGTCCCGGGGTTTTTCTGCTGGTTTCCAGTTTCCTCGTTAACAAAATTCTGGTGTCTTGCATTATTTTTCCCTTCCGCATTATATTGTTGCTGATCTATATATTTGAAGTAATTGCAAGTTTGTTGATTCATAACCTTTGAGTGAATCCATCTCTCTTGAGATCTACGAGAACTACGTTCTTGTTAGGGTTCGGTTCTCTGAACTATACTCGGGTTGTTGTTTGAATATTGATTTGTGAGATCGTTCAAACAACCATAATCAACTAGTTCACGAATTCAAAAGTTTGTAATATATCTCGGTATCCCCTCCTTTTCACTATCGCTACCCGACCTCCAATCCGACGACTACAACCTTATGGACAACAACCAAATAGCGCCAGGTCAAATCGCTAGATGATATCCTTGGTAACTAACACATATTTCACCGAAGTCGTTTCACACCAAGAGCGAGGATATTTAAGTTTATTTAGGCAATAAACTCCTCGAGATATCGATCAAGGTTTCAAAACCTAAACTTCCGAAAGAGCAACCTTGTCGTCCCAGTTGGAATCAAGCAGATAGCCGTGGCAAGTACGATATGATATGACTTTGAAGAACAGTGTACCTGCAAAGAACAAATCTAATAACAACAATCTTGATTACACTCAATATCTATAGTTTAAGCACACAAACCAAAAGCGGCTTGCTGAAATCCAGGTTAATAGATAAAGAGTATGTTCTAATCACAACGATCTTGAGTGGCCTTATTGCAGAGGATAAGGACCATAGAATAAACAAGATCGCAAGGTTTGATAGACATGATAGAACAGAACACAAGTACAATACAAAGAAGACTAGTAAAACATAAACTAGTTTCCCGCAGAGGTACTTCTAGGCTTCTCGATCCCTGGAGAAGACTTTCACACAATTCTAAACCGAGAGCAAAAGCTCAAAGGTAACTGAAAAGAAAAGCGGCAAACACATGCTATAGATCCGAAGAAAAGCTTCGTAGAGGGATAAAGCTTTTAGGAGAGATACCACTCTTATTTATATTGACTAAGGCTTAGCTTTGAAATGAGGCTAACTTTATTTCAGAAATTCATTAAAGCACATTTCCATATTAGTTCCGAAATTCCTCACTTAGACTCATAGCATTTAATGAGATCTAATACTATGGAATTTTTACATTAAAGAAAAATATAATTCATAAATGAAAATATATTTTCAATAAATGTTTTGCCAATAGTAAACAAAGCACATAATACTCATAAGGTATATTTGGATATTTCATTAATTCGAAATATGGTGCTTACCAAATATGCTTCCTGGGTAAGAGCTAAATTCGAAACGTGTCCTTTAGTTTCAAAAATCTCCTTAAGGTATTATTACTTCCAAATGTCGTCATCAGCTTTAATAATGTCGACATCACTTCCTAGGCTTTGCTGGACGGGCCAGAGCCAACATGGTTCAATGTTCCGCATAAACGTATCCTCACAGACGTGGACACGCCTTGTGTGTTAAGCTTAAGTGAACACATAGGTTCAAGGGACATTCTGAATCACGCAGAAAAATATACAATGGAAGTACAGTGCATGATTCAACGAGCAATAGCAAAATGTTGAATCTCCTGAATTCTTGATTCCAATGTAGATGATCACGTTAATGATATCCAAGAATTCAAATCAAAACATCAAATGAATAATCAAATGAATTTTTGATCGAGTAGTAAAATCATACGAAGATCTAATCACGTACAGTATTGATCAGAAATCATGTGTCTACTAATTAGAACGACTAACCATATTTCTGATAATGACTCAAATAACTTAGTTGTACATTGAAGATGAACAAATTCAAACTTCAAACTGAGAATATCAAACTCATTAATTCGTTGAAGCACAAATCAAAATGATAGAGTTTGAAATTCGAAAATACGCATTCTGAGATAACCATTTTAAGGTTTCGAAACCTACATACTGTTTGGAAAAAACCAAATTAAGGTTTCGAAATCTAAAGTTCATTATATGACCTGAACCAAATTAAGGTTCCCAAATCAAGTTTCCATATAACGAAATCAAAGTGAGGTTTCGAAATCTAGATTTTGTTTAACAAAACCTTGGTTAAGGTTTCGAAACAAGAAACACATATTGAAGTCATCACAAATGTTTGGTGTTGAACTTGAGAGTCTATGTGGTCAAGCAACGTTTCAGCATCACACCTTTTTAGCCTTGATGCACAGGTTATATTTCCCGGTTCACATAAACCTTTAGGAAACCCCAGGGTCTTTTCGACCTTTTAGAACTCACATGGTCAAATTCATTGATCTTGATTCTCAAGTCACTGTTAGCCAACAAACATAGTTTCAAACTCATGTTATCTCATAGGTCACAATATTTAAGTTTCAGACCAATAGCTCACGGATACGAAAACCAGATTATGGTTTCGAAATCAACGTTTAGTTTTACCAAAACCTATATTGAGGTTTCGAACATTGAAAATCCATAAGTTGAGGTAACAAGAATATGGTTTCAGAATCCAGAAGTTTGATATGACATACGAGATGTTCATATACAGAATCAAGTAAATGATTCAGAACTTCAGTATTCAGAGCCAAACCAAGATGTAGCATTCGATGCTCAGAACAACAGTAAATCGAGTTTACACAGCATAAGTGTGATTCACGATCTCACTTACATTACTGTGATGGATTAAATATCGTAGTACTACCGAGACAACATCACACTGCTATATCCAGCTCGAAGGTTTTAGGAAAAACCTTATATTACTTAGAGACGGAGAAGAAAATAAATCTCTAAGCAATATTGGAACGTCATAACTTCAACACAAATATCAGAAGCGATAAAGTGGAGTTATATCTTAAGACACATTGATCACAAGTGATCAAGTCATAACGTAAAGCTCAAGTAGAGAGTTATGTTTTTGTCTTTTGTAGCACAAGTATAAAAGATAATGGAATCGCGTTATTTAGATACACTAACCTCTTGAATGATGAAGCCGGATGTCTTCGTTTGATCTTCAATCTTCCTTCAACTCTTCAAGTAGTGATTCCAAACCCTACCAAAATCTTCCACAACCTAAAGCTAACTCACTCATGACTTTACCTAATTTGTGTTGTTTAGCGGTCGAGTTTTGATCACTAAATTTGACAACTAAGCTTGACATACCCACACTTAGTCAGGTTGACCGAGCCATGGTCTAATAGATATTGCTCATTATAGAATTATTTTTGATGAACGATTCCACTGAATCTTCAAAATGACTATCAGGATCGGAGTTCTTTTTGTATTTGCCAAGAGTTGATCTTTTTTTTCTTTCTCAGAAAATTTGTTTTCCCACTCTTTTCCGACGATGTGATTTCTTTCTTTATAAATAGGTTTTGTGGCCTTGTGTACTGGTCTCATGTTATTCAACTTGTCTTTCTGTTCTCGCATTTCCTTTTTAATGTGGTCTTCATAGGTCCCAGACTGAATAAGATTCGCTCTTAATGATCTGGTTGCTCTTAAATTGTCTTTTCGATGCTTTCGAGGGTGACTTTAAAATTAATATCTAATCCTTCTACTTTGCTAGTTGAATCTGTTGTTTCATCCAAGACGAATCTGAATTCTTCAAATGAAGTGAACGAATCGCCATTTGATCCAGTTTCTGGTTTACGAGTTGCTTGCTTTGGTGGCGATTCTTGTGTCTTCCCTACTTTGTCTGTTAGATTGATGATTGAATTAATCATTTCGTGGAGCATATCTGGTGATAATTGAACTGCTTCTTGCTTCATATGTGTCTGCTCTTTTTGATTTTCTATTAATCTCACTTCCATTCACATTCCATTCTTTAATGTCTTATGACTTAATAACAAGTTCTACTATTTGAACATGTTCTTTCTGTTGCTCTGTTTGCAAATCTAGCACATGATTTGATGGTAAGCTGGCTTCATCAGATGTCTATGCGCGTTCTTTACTACTCTGTAGTGATGACTGTATATCTGATTTCATCTCTACGTGTTTTCGAGGCATTCTTCAGTTTCACCAAACGAAATTTAATTATTAGATACGAAGATATACTATATCAGAATATGTTAAGGTAATCATATAAAGAATAAAGCAATAATTGAAATTTGTCTCGTTTGACTGTATATGTGTTCATGAAAATGAAATATTATATAAAATTATTAATCATGACAGGTTATGCTATTCTATGTTGATGAGTACACTTATTGTGGTAGGTTCCGTTATTTTAATCGAAGTAGTTAGAAATGAAAACAGCTTATGTAATTGCTGATGTTGGATACCAGCGTTAGATTATATATTTCTACCTTGGATTTAGGTTTTCTATACTAAAACCTAGTGGATCTATTGATTCTACGTTCAGATCTATCTTTTTGTTTACTGGATCTAACATATGTTGACGATGTAGGAGGGTACTAAATTGAGTAATCACTTAATTCTTGAAAACACAAATACTGTATTAAGGTATACATGAATAAAAAATTGATCGTAACAAGTATTGCTCTATAGGAATGAATGTTTACTATTCAGATCTAGGTTTTTGAACTGAAAATCTCGTAGATTTAATTTTGAGGGAAACGTATAATGTAATCAGCATGGATTGTCATACCTAAAAGATAAAATACTGCGAATTATGTGAGAATTATCTTAATCTGTCATGTAGAGCTATGAATATGTATTTTTAAAGCTTAATAATGAATCTATGGTTATTAAATCTGAAATGACTTTGAAGTTTAAGAAAAACTTCCCTGAGATTTGTGACTTTAAGTTCTGACAACTTTTATGAGTGGATTACATCTTAATTTCTTCGAATCCATTGTTTCTTTACCTTTGTCTTTTCATTCATCGGTTTTTACTCATGAAAATCCGAAAATTGTAAAATCAATCTTGTAATTATGATTGTCCAACTAAAATAACTTCAAATGTTTACTTTAAATGCGCAAATTATAACAATTAACGATGAAACATGTTTAAATCTTCAGATCTGAAATTTTAGGTTTTAAATTTCATTTTACCGCAAAAAAAATTAAAATCTTGGAAACGATGAGAAACACAAATCTAATCATGGAAAACAGTTTTTCATGCTGTAAATTAATATAATCTAACAATATTTGAGATTTGAATCGGTGAAAACATCTTTTAAAACTAGAATTCAAGCTCAGTCGGCTCCAAATGAAGATACAAAATTATGTTTAAATCATACCTTCACCAATTATCCGGTAATAGTCCGGTGATCTAAGAGATAATTAGACCTAGCTTTCATCTATGAGCCTTCTTATTGCGTTTGAATCTACTTGATCGAGAATATGGGATGATAATTTGCTTCAATCACTAATACTAACAGTAAACCATAAAGGGAGAGGATGGAGAGAGGAAGAGTCTAGTCTGTTTTCTCATTGATAAATTTCTTAGTTTACATATGAGGCACGACTGGCTTTTTATAGACGACGGGAATAAAAGTTTCGGGTACATAAGTAATTACATCTGACAAATATCTCAGATCGGAATGTTACGCTCGCATTCCCGCCTTTTGGATAACAGAACCTCGTAGTCTCTTGGGCAGTCTCTGCTTTCGCTTAACCGCCTTAATATCCTATCAGGTTCTGTATCTGTATCCTTCAACGCCTATCTGGACTTCAGTATCTGTGACCCGAACCTCCTCTAAGTCATTTCGCAGGTTCTGCAGTTACCTTCCGTTCAGTCTCTGTTGCCTTCTGTGGTGGAAGCTATATTTTGTCATCTACAACAACATCAGTGGGTTCAACCGAGAAATGCTCTAACAATCTCCCCCTTTGTCAATCTTAGTGACAAAACCAATCTTACATATGGATTCAAAAAGTAAAACCTTTTAGCCCTAACCATAATGTACTTGATCTTCTTGTAATCTTCAACGTCTTCAAATATGATCGAGTGTTCCTGCAAGTGAAGATTCAAGGTAGAGATAACAACTCAAAAGTCACCACATATCTTGGTTCTAGAAGGACATAGTCCAACAAGATCTTATGCAATTGAGTAGCATACAAAACTTGTAAGCATATTGCACCGATGCTTAAAGATGCTACACATTATGATATGTTCTTCCCCTTACTCAATACACTAACTTTTGCTTTGACATGACAAGCACATTGATTTTACTCCCCCTATGACAATGCTGAAGACATATGTCGAAGTAGTTAGAAGATTTTACTCCCCCTTACTACAAGATTTCTCCCCCTTTTTGTCATAAAATTAGACAAAAGACAAAGAAAAATAGGAATCATCATAAAATATCATCAATCAATGAAGACAAAGGTAAACATACCTGAAACGAGAGATTAAAAGGCGCAATTCTCTCGCAATTTCCACAGTCGCACACCCCAAAAAGATATTACCATGAAGCACAAGTTCAAAATAACTCTCCCCCATTTTCTGTCATTCCCTAAAGAACAGCGCGACGACCTTCCCAAGCAAGGATTTTAATAAAATTCTTGGGTTTATAGTACAATTTCACAAGTAAATTGCAATTATGTTTTTCTTTACTAGCCAATTATGGTCATATTTTTAGGAATTCAAGGTTTAATCTTCAAAATTCTCAAAGAGTTTCGGTCAACCATTACCTTTAGAGAAAACATAAGGTTACCCCTTCCTAGTAGTTGTAAGACTAAGAACGAAAGGTACAACATCTTATCCAGCAGAGTCCAATATTGTATCCTACGAGGTTCCTCCTTATCAAAATCGTCTCCCCTTAGCCATAAGAGCCAGAAGCATGGATTTTGATAGTTCTTCGTAAATTGCTTTACCCGAACGGGTGGTATGGCTAAAACAACAAGTTCACGATTTATGCAATACATTCATAAAGATAATCAATAAAGATCAAGTATTGCAATCATCAATTAAGATTTTAATTAAATAACCTCTATTAATTGATGAAAAGAAAACATGGAAGTAGTACAAGCAATAGCATGTTTAAATAAATAAAAAAAGACTACTTCTAGCATAGTAATTACCCGAAACCCTAAGGAAAAGACAAAAGCTTTAATAAAAGGAGTTAACTATGCAAAACAGAAAGGTGCCTGACTTAAATATCAGAGTCAGGAGTTTCATAATTATCTGTCTTTAGGATCTTCTTCTGGTTCACTTGAACTATTAAAATCATCAGTTTTCTTGAACATGTGGTGAACATAGTCAACATAATCTTCATTAGGAATATTGTCAAACAAGCTGTTCAATTCATCCTTTACTGCTGATTCTTCAGATAATTTATGAATTTCAGATGCCAGTGAGTCCATGTTGTTAACAATGTCAACAAGTTGAATCTTAAAAGTTTCAAACTCTTGTAAAAAGTCGTGAACGACTCCAGCAGAGATCATGGTGTCATCTTCTATATCTTGATGATCGTAGGCAAAATAGCTATTTGTTGTAGCATAGATCTCTTGAGAATCAAAGGTTCCAGCAATAGCATCATCAAGAACATTTCTCTTTTTCTTCCTTTCAATCCCAACACCTTCACAATCCATAACTTTGCAAGCGTCTTCCATGTTTTCTCGTGTGACACTACGAGTTATATGTCTCATGATTATTGTGTAAGTACTTGAACGTGAATTCCAAGTCCCAATAGGTGCGGTATATATAAAATCTCAAAGTTGAGATATTAAAGGAAGTTTGATAAGAATAAAATACTTATCATGGAAGGCGGTTCTGAAACGGGTAGTTTCACGTTCTGGATTTTTCCAGAAGGTTGTAGGCCCTTTTTACGTTTCCGAACGGGTTGTACCATATAGGGTCAGTAAATATATGACTTGGAAGGCTCAAAATTACTGGGTTTTTCTCAAAAAAATAAAAGATCCAATAAACTTGGATGTGCGTGCTCATATTGAAGGAATCAATGTATACCCAAAATATACAATGGTAATATGTTATTTAATTCCTTTTTCCAGCCAAAGATTCTTTTAAGTTTATATACCAACATTATGAACGATTTTCATGGGCTTCTTAGCTGTAGCTCTTAGTTATCTTCATGGATCCTGGTCTCGACTCTTGCCTTATGAGCCAGAGGCAGGGATGATTCTAGAGATAGCTGATGAAGTGTTGATACTCACATCAAGTCATTAAATTTTGGACTTTAACATGGATGGGATAGCACCTTCTAGGATAAGTTGTCGGCTCACTGGATTTCAGGAGGCGTAAAGATAAGTGCTCATAAGATAATTTTTATATGACGACCTCTTTGGGAATTTTTACAGTCCAAGAATCAATAGATCACTCAATCTTGTGAAAAAATCACTTTCATAGGAGCAATCTCAACATGTGAGAGTGAAAATCATATCTTATGATTGGCTTATTCAGAAATTTCCTACAAGGATTACCATATTAATACTAAGGTCACACTTTTATTGATCAATAAGACACAATATCACTTGTTGTGAGACAAACATATAATCCTTGAAAAGACTGTTCTTCCTTAAATTTGAACAATCATATGTTCTTATTCTAATGGTGTAAAAACAAGAAACATAAAGTGTGTAATCGGTGAAAATTCACACAAAGTGTATCGGAAACAAAGTATAATGAGAACATTATTTGACAATCATCAAGAGTGTAGTACGAAGATTACCTGAGAGTATTCATCGGTATTGAGCGAAAAGTGATGATGACAATAATTCTAGATTGGAAAGCACATGTTCTTCTTTAGCTATGCCCAATATATTTTGCCTTTATTCTCACCAAACATAGTGGGCACTCCTTTTTGGTGAGAAGGCACAACACAATTAGATTGTGGTGAACATGAGGTTCAGCGAGAATAGAGCATGACTCTGACAGTTTCTCCTTTTCCTTCATTAAGATGTCAACTTTTGTATCTACAAGAGTTGATATTAGTTTAAAAAGGATCCTTTCGTATGCCTTTAACTGGAATGTGGCATCATGCAGAAAAAGGGGACAAGTTTCTTCTAAATCTGTGTCAAAGACAGTTTCTATATTTTCTGACCTATCTTCCTTTTGAGGAACATTAGAAGATGGCTCATCGATAGGGAAAGAGTCATTATTACAACTATCATCGTTGCTCTTAAGATGAGCTAAAGCAATAGCTTTCTTTTCTCGCTTGAGGACTCTGCACCTTCGAGTAGGGTGGCTTAAGGCTTTGCAATGATAGCAACAATGAATTTCGTCTGTAAGCCTTTTGAATTTCAAGGACAGGTCTTGTCCATTAGAAATTCCTTTTGGAATGGTGATTTTATCCATGATTCACGAAGGAGTCAAACACAGACGGTTACGTCTTCTAAGGTGTTTGCCCACTATGGTACCAATTAAAAAAGAGGGGATACCGAGATATACCATCAACTTTTTAATTCGTGAACCTAGTTGATTAGGTTGCTTGAACGATCTCACAAATAAATATTCAAGTAACAACCCGAGTACAGTTCTGAGAACCGAATCCTAACAACAATGAGTTCTTGTAAATTTCAACAGAGATGGATTCACTCAAGGGTTTGAATCAACAACTTGCAATACTCTAAATATATAGATCAGAGACAATATAATGCGGAAGGAAAAAGTAATGCAGGACACCAGAATTTTGTTAACGAGGAAACTGTAAACCAGCAGAAAAACCCCGGGACCTCGTCCAGATGTGAACACCCACAGTATTAAGCGAATACATACGCTAGCCTACTCTCAGACTTCGGACTGGAATGTATCGAGACTGAATTAACCCTACAAGCAACTCAGCTACCGTTGTGCTCCTACGTCTCTTGGCTCCTGCAGAAACCTACGTACTTGATTCCCCTAGCTGACGTCCTTTACAGGCCTAGGAGTTGCTCCATTTCCCTTCGTGAAGACTAGCGTTACCCTGCCTCTAACAGGACGCCTAGTGTACTCGATTGTAATTAAACAAGAATACGATTATGATTTCCTTTAGACTTAAAGTCAAGGTTAATGGAAATCGATATGCTGATTAGGGCTTATTGATATAGCCTAAACAGCTTTACCTCCTAACGCTTGACGAACTTAGTACAAGACCTAGTTCGTGAATATTGCGTTACGGAACTTCTAGGACTTATGACACGAGATCTGTCGTACGAAGTTTCTATCAAATCTTGGTCGTGATAAGATTGAAATAATTCAATCGACCTAACTTCCGACCTATGCTTCACGATCCTCAAGTGAAGTCTTTCATATAGTCGTAGTCCAAGAAAAGGACTTCGAGATGACGACCAACCTTTATGCAAGGATACACAGATGTGTAGAGGATTGAGATTGTATCGTGCAGAAGGTCATCTATTTATAGTGATCATCAAGGGAGGCTTTGCATTAAAGTTAAGCAACCTTGAGCGAGTCTCAAGCAAGTTTCCGAACTTAGAAAAGTCCATAGGCTTGCATTGAGGTCCAACTGAATATTCTTTTAACTCGTTGTCGAAACCTAAAGGTTGTGAAAAGACTCGCCTTGATCTAATGAAGGATGGCAATGGCTAAACAAGTTTGGTCATGCTAAGGAGTCCATACACAAGTATATGAACTCAAAGAAAATTGTGGACATGAGCTCAATGGGCCATATTGTGAGAGGTTACGAGAATCCATTCACAATAAGCAAAAACATCCACACATGAACGCATACATGAACACATATGTTGTTCAGACAATCTAAGAACTAACTCAATATTCTACTAGTTACTTGAGCATTGGTCACGTAATGACTTAAATGCTTAAGAGAACTAATCTTTATAATCCTTCGGATCACATAAACAATATCATAGACTATTTTAATGATAGAAAATGGTAAATACGAAACATGAAAGGAAAACCTTTCTAACCTTTAATGAAGACGATATGTTTTATCAAGTATGTAAGCTCTGGTCTACATCTTCAGCGGTCTTCGTCTCGAATACCTAAAACCATCCTAGTCCGAGTTTGATATTGTAGACTTATCAAGGATTATGTTTTTGTCATCTAAACTTGACAACTGACTTGAGATAGCAACATCAGTGGGTTGAACCGAGCAATGCTCTAACATCCTCTATCTTCCAAAGCAGAACACCAGAACCTCAAAGCACGAGAATACCTGAGTATCATAGCACCAGGAAATCAGATTCTGAGTATTCAACACACTTCTAGCCTTGGACATTTCCAGTCACACCTACGACGGAGATCTTAAACCCTTACACCCACAAACATACATTCTTCTCACAGAATCAACCTGATCTCAGTTACTTTCATTGTTTCCCTCCCTAGATCAACCCTTATCCTCTCTGTGACCAAACCAAGGCTTGAACAACCATTGACTTGGCTTAGGCTAGTCTTGTTCAATTTTGATCTCGAACACTAAAAGTACTCATTTGCAGTACAATGTTTTTCACGTAAAAACATTTGGCGACCACAATGGGAGATCAATATCTCGGTCCTAGAAGATTTTCTCAAAGATATGGTTGCACTAGGGATGGTACCACAAGAAGTTCATATCACTACATCCACCACGTTTCTACTTCCTTATCCATCACCGGTCCCAGTCATGACAATTTCGTAGAATCCAATACCACCATCGGAAGACATCAACCAGCCTACATCGAGAGTTTCACTGCTTGCGACAAAACAGTGAAGGAAGAGGCAACTTTTCTCATCGAAAGCTTATGCGAACTTCTACATTTCTCAAGAGGACAACGTGTGGACACGTTTGATGCTCTCAATAACATCGCCTTTGAGGCAAATATGACTCCAACCACACCCATGATCTGTGAAGTTTTCATGGTAACAGACCCCCACACGCAGGATATCACCTTTACTGATGAAGATATGATGGCTGAGGAGGGTCACAACTGTGCCCTCTATGTAACTGCTCATATCAAGGACACAAAGTTCAAAAGAGCACTAGTCGACACCGAAGGAGTTGCTAACGTGATCTTTCTCAAGACCCTTAGGATTGCAAAGATCCCCAGGTAACAAGTGGTCTACCACCTGATCATGATGAAAGACTTCGAAGGGAACAAAACAAACACCAATGGACACGTTCACCTGGAGTTAAAAGTAGGACCCATCCACACAAAAACTAAATTTCACGTGATCGAAAAGGAACCTGAATACCACATGATATTGGGGAGACCATGGTTACATGAGAACAAGGTTATTGCCTCCGCTTATCACCAATGCTTGAAAGCCGTTGTAAATAAAGGTATTGTCTGTGTCACTGCGTCCCTCTCACCATACTCATCGATATACGACGCCGACTTCGTCGATCCAAAAGATGGAACATCCAGACATGCAGACAAAATATACATCACCCCACTTCCAGACTGGATGTCCATTGAGAAATTTGATCAACAACTACAACCAAACAAAGGCACAAGGCGCGAGGAAATGACGATCCCCGGAAGAACTCCCATGATTGATATATGCAACACGCCGATGTGCCTTTACACCAAAAGAGCGGGGAACTTCACGACCAGTCGTGACGCCAAAGGAAGAGTTGTTTATCTTCAGCGTCAATGTTAGCAATTAGCAGGGGAGGCTAGCAATGGACCTCCCCACCATGAAGAGTGTAACTACAACGAAGAACAGCTCAGAGATGAAGTTTAGGAAGCGCCTCCAAAACTACAAGATGGGACAGACTCTACTACAGACACACTTGAAACCGTGAATATCATAACATATGACTCACCCCAACCAATTTCCATCATTTCGACTCTATCACCTGAGGAACGTGCCGGATTCATAAACATCCTGAAAGAGTACCAAGACATGTTCGCATGGACATACGAGGAAATGCCAGGTCTCGATGAAAAACTAGTAACACATCATTTGCACATCACTTCGGGATCCGGACCTGTTAAGAAACAACCAAGGAATTTCAGACATGATGTGGAAGAACAAATAAAAGCTGAAATACAGAAGTTGTTAGTTGCAGGATTCATCATGCCAATTCAACACACATTAATATGGTCAAATCCAGAAGCTGAAAGCTGAAATACAGAAGCTGTTAGCCGTTAGAAAGAAGAATGGTCAAATCCGATGCTGCGTGGACTTGAGAGATTTGAACAAGTGTTGTCCAAAAGATGATTTTCCGCTCCCAAACATTGATATGCTCATGGATGCTACCGGTGGAAACGCCATGTTCTCTTTCATGGATGGATACCGTGGATATAACCAAATTATAATGTACGAGCATGACGCCCCAAGAACGGCATTCTGGACACCTCTTGGGAATGTCTATTATACAGTCATTCCCTTCAGTCTGAAGAACGCAGGAGCCACCTACCAACGAGCAATGCCGACCATCTTCCATGATATGATGCATAAACAAGTTGAATACTACGTCGACGATAATCTTGAAGTCAAAAACTAGGACATCTCACCTGGAGGTTTTACGACGAGTGTTTGAACGGTGTACGGAATACAAGATAAAGATGAACCCTTTGAAATGTGCCTTGGTGTTTCCTCTGGAAAGTTCTTAGGATTCCAGGTAACAGAAGAAGGAATCAAAGTCAACCCATCCAAGACTCAAGCTATCACCACCATGACCCTACCGAGAACAATAATAGAACTAAAAAGCTTTATGGGGAAAGTATCTTACATCCATCGCTTTATTCCAGGACTCGCCCAATTTGTGGCCTCGTTCAGTCCATTACTATAGAAAGAAGCCGATTTCATATGGTCCTCTGTTCAACAAGAAGCATTTCGAAAGATTCAGCAATTACTCTTATCAGCAGCAGTCATGAAATCTCTTGAAAGGGAAAGACCATTGCTATTCTTCACTGCCTCAAGTGTTGTTGCAATCAGAGCGTTGCTGGCACAAGAGGACAAATGAGGGATTGAATGCCCAGTTTATTATATTAGTCGTACGTTAAAGGATGAAAAACTCTGGTACCCCAAGGCTGAGAGAGCATGCTTATCTCTGGTTTTTGTAATACAGAAATTCCGACACTATTTGCTCTCTAATCGAGTAATACTCATCACAAAGGACGATCCCATCAGATTCCTCATCTTAAAGCCTGCCCTAATTGAAAGACAGAAGAAATGGTTACTGCTTGTCCGAGTTTGATATAGCATGCGTCTCCCCGAAAGTTGTCAAAGGACAAGCAGTGGCAGACCTACTTGCGGCATTTCCGGGGGAAGATTCTACAGCGCTGCACAAAGAAGTACCAGGAGATTTTCCCGAGATAACACTGGTAAAAGATGACACGTGGCTTTTATATTTTGATGGTTCTGCTACTCCGAGCGACAACAATGGAGGAGCTGGTGTTGTCCTAGTATCCTTGAATTTCAAGTGTACCAACAACTCAGCAGAGTACGAAACAATTCTCCTAGGACTATCACTAGCTAAACAAGTGGGCCTAACACATCTCGAGATTAGGGGCGATTCGCAATTGCTAGTTAATCAGATGAACGGGGTATATTCTCTCAAAGAAGTCTAGCTCCACATAGAACCGAGGCGCAAAAGTTGTTAAATCATTTTGCTGAAGTCATCATAGTTCACACTGGACGTACCAACAACAGACATGCCGACTGCTTGAGAACTCTTGCCTCTAAGTTACAATTTAAAGGAGCGGAGAAGACCCTGACAGTGAAGAGCTAACTATTCCCTCGATCTGGCTAGTGGGAGGCGAAGCCATACCAGAGAATGATTGGCGGATACCAATTGTTTAAAATATTTTTTCCTCTTCCACGGAGTATTATATCATAGGAACCCAGAAGGGTCATTATCACGATGTTTGGGGGAACCTGAGGCACAACAACAACTCAGATGTGTCCATGATGAAGTGTGTGGACAGACCTTTTTCATAACTTTATATCGACGACTCCAGAGGCTCGGATACTACTGGCCAACAATGGAAACCCAGTATCGGGCACTGCAAGAAATGTGCTCCAACTGTCAGGCCCATCCACACCAGTCTGAAGTACTAGCTTGTTGTCCTGATTAAGACTGGCGGGAACCTTTCATTAAATACCTTAATGAAAAGATCCTGCCAACAGATCAACACGTTGCTAGTCGTCTTTAAGAGAGACAAGAGATTCGTTTATCATGAAGGAATACTATATTGCAAGAGTTATGGGGGAAGTTTACTCTGTTGCCTATCCAACGAAGAAATCCCAATAGTTTTGAAAGAAGCCCACGAAAACGAACATCAAGGAAAAAGAAAATTATTCGTCAAAATTCACGAGAAGTATCACTGGCCGACCATGAAGGACGATGCTCCATTATTTGTACAGAAATGCCACAGATGCCAAACCCACGGGAATCTCATCCACACTGCATGCCTACCACTTCGATCATTTAGTAGCCCCTGGCCCTTGTACTGCTGGGGACTCGATCTTATTGGGAAAATCAACCCACCTTCATCGAAAAATCAAGAATACATAATCATGGCAATGGAGTACTTCAATAAATGAGTATAAGCAATACCTCTGAAAAGCACAACTAGTATCACGATTGCAATTTATATCAAGGAGTGCATCATTTGCAGGTTTGGGATTCCTAAAACATATTGTTACTGATAATGGAACACCATTTGTTAACAAAGATGTAGCAAAGTTACTCAATCAGTACGATATCCAACACATTTGCTCTACTCCATACTACGCTCAAGGAAATGGGCAAGCAGAGAGTACCAACAAAACTTTGATCCGAATCATCAGCAGAACTGTACACGATATAACCCGAGGTCGTAGCATGAGCAATCACCCATGACACTATGGGCCTATATAATTTCTCCACGAAGTTCTACTGGAACCTCTCCCTATTTGTGGAGGGTAAAACCCCTCGGGACACATGTCAGAGATCCAAGAGGCAAGTCCACGCCAAAAGAACTAGCAGCGAAGCCTCGGGACCAAACCAAGGAAAGGTGAGTCCGAGGGCGCCGAAGGGAGAATCATAAGAGGAGGATTCGGGCCCCGCCCCAAAGGACCGAAGTCCCAGAGCCATCTTCGGAGAACCGCCGAAGGAACCGCCTTACTCGACAAGGACTGACACCACCACGATTGAGTCCCTTGTCTTATTAGTTGTAAACCACCCAAGCTCGGCCTATATAAGGCGAGCTTGGAGAACATTGTAAGGGTTGGAATCTTTTGGGTGTAACCTAAGTGGCGAGAGAGGGATTAGGTCTGTATCTCCTCTAGCTCCTTAGGATCATAATCCATGTAGTAACAACACTGCAATACAATCTTTATACGTTTAGTCCATTGATTAATGTCTTTTTATATATCTTCGGTATTGTTCTTGAGGTCTTCGTACCTTGAACCATGTTTTAATAACTGTGTGTGTGAGTAAGATCTGAGGGTTATAGAACATGATGTACCTATGCAGATTTTATACTCATACAGTTTGGCGCTAGAAACAGGGACTGATTAAAATAACTTAGGGTTTGCCTGTGATTTTTCGGGTTTTCAAATTTTACATAGATTTTCTCATTCTTTCAAAGATCTTCAAAGCTTGTTCTTTAAAAACGCTCCAATACCTTAAACGTCTAAAGATCCTTAAAGGCTTTAGCATGTTCAAGGGTTTTATGAGCAAATCATCAGATGGTTAGGTCATCATCTAAGGGTTTCAAACCTTGACATGATGAAATCCATTTCAAATATGGCAATAGATTTTCATCATAAATGCCTTAAAATTAAGATCGGCCATAAGAAAACGATTATGGGAAAAAAAAACTTTTAGACCAGTTTTTAGGGTTTTAAAAGCGCCTGCTACATTTGGAAATAAAACTTTTATGCAGGAATCATTGGGAAAGATGGTTTTGGCTAAAAGACAACAAATGTAGTTAGGGATATATCTAAATACGACCTACGCTAAAAACTCGCACGATAAAAACCGTTGCAACGTACAAACCTACATGGCCGACATAGTACACTGCAGTAGCCGCCTTAGACCTCACGGGTTTTTTGTCTTCTGACAGGTCACGACCAGAATGGCTTTGAAATCTGACCAGGCTCCGAAGCAGCGAGTAGGATCTTCGAGGCAAGGGACCGGTTCCTCGAGGTAACATTACACCAGATTTTCAACGAGTAAAGGGCTATCACCCGAGGTGGCGGCAAGCACAGTCCAACACAGAGAACAAGTAAACGAAGACGAAGTGCATGTAGAGGACTTAGGCCCAGAGGGAGAAGGATTCCCAGAGGCTGACGAACTACCTCGACAACAAGTGCAAGAAGAAAATGGAGAAAACTACGAAGATGAAGACGAAGTGGCCGTCCCTGACAACGACATGCCTTCACACCAACCAACCGAAGAAAATACGGCGAGAGCTGCACAGTTCGGGAAGTTAATTTTGAAAAACAAAAAGATAAAAAAGCTAAAAAAGCAACTAGCCGAAGCAAATAAAAAGGTGGCAGAAAAGTCTGCATCCAACTACAAAGGATGCAGCGAAGGATACTCTCGTCCAAACAATGTATCTCAAACGAAGGAGCACTCTGTATCCAAAACATACATCAAGACCAAGGGCGTCAGCAAAGGCCACGGGATCACAGTGTCAAGCAAGAGGACCGAACTAGGAGTATATCCGAAGGAAAGCATACAGATACTCAGCGAAGATAACCAAACGAAGAAGGACGCCGAAGCTAGGGCTCTACAGCAAGTAATGTTGGACCAGATTAAGATACTCCAAGCAGAACTTTTCGACAACAGGATCCAATCAAGCGACAGGATTAAACTCACGCAATCCATGAATGATGTCAATCGCTCACCCCTAAGCCCAGAAATCCTCTCAATGGCAATTCCTATAAAATGCTTTATGCCCACCTTCACATCAATCTTCGATGGTTCGGGAGACCCGACCGTGCATATTAAAATGTATCTCCGAGTCTTTTTGGCTTACGCTAATGGAGATGAAGTGCTCTGTAAATATTTCCCCTATAGCTTGAAAGGAGAAGCCCTTGCTTGGTACGATAACCTCACAGCCAGCTCGATCTCGTCCTTCAAGGAGCTGTCCAAAGTCTTTATACTACACTTCCTATACAACAACTCCTCCAAGCCAGGGGTGGAGAAATTATTCAGCATCCGGGTACGACCAGGAGAATCCACCAAGAGTCTGACAAACATATGGACTGAACAATGCGTAGAGGTGGGGAACGGAGCTACAAAAAAGGACAAAGTACGAGCATTCCTCAACGCTCTTGATAAAAACCATCCTCTATATGATAGGCTCTTCTCCAAGAACCTCGAGACGCTACAAGATCTCCGAAAATACCAGAAGGAGCGAATTACCTTGGAAGAGATCAAAGAACGAGCAACCTTGGGGAAGGAAACAATCTTAAAACAGGTCCACTCAATAAACAACTTATCACTCGAAGAACGAGGTCAAACAATGAATACTCAATTCGGGGATCCGTCGAAGCGAGGAAGACAAGAGGATAATGGTCGCTATGGAAACGAAGGCAAATTCGGAGATGGCAAGTACCACGACAATAGAAAATACAATGATAACATTAGGAAACGACTCTCGAGGTGAATTTGAAGGAAACAGCCACCAAGGACAAGGAAACAGGAAATTTAGGACAGCTAAGCCAGGATTCCTTGCCTTTCACGATAGGAAACTCCCAAAGCTCTGCGTACCCATCGAGGATGCTCTTCGCACTATCGAGCAGTCCGAATTTGCAAGTGAAATAAGATATCCCAGAAGCAGGGGTAATCAGCCAAACCACACAAAGAATTCAAGAGACTACTGTCAGTTCCATAAATTTTATGGACATACAACAGAAGATTGTGTTACGACACAAGAACAAATTTATTTCTTCATAGCCAGGGAACAATTCAAACATCTCCTGGAGCTACCGAAGCCCCCTCCAAATCAGCCACAGCCAAAGGAGGAGCCGAAACATGAAGCTTATGTGATAACAATCGATAGAGATATTCCGAGGTTCGGCGCCTGTAATTCCATCGTTCACACGAAGGGCCTCGAGGGGATCCAAACAGACCGAATCCATAAGAGGGATTTCGAGGGAAAGGAAATACTTAGCGTAGTCACGAAGATCATCTAGAAGAATTGCAAAAGCAACCTGTATTCTTTTCTGCAGCAGACATCCCCAACGAGGGAAGATCACACAACGACCCATTGGTCATCACCCTCCAAATGGGAAAAGTAGCGATGCCAAGAATACTGGTGGACCCAGGGAGTTCTGTCGATATACTCTTCGGACAAACATATGATAAGATGAAGGGAAAGAAAGCTGCTTTGGTGCCCTCATCGTATAATATATTCGGATTTAATGGAAAACCATCGACACCTCGGGGGGAGTTAATGTTAACAATTCATGCCGGCAAACAAAAGCAGCCAACATTATTTTGTGTTGTTGACATAGACTCTCCCTATAACGCTATCGTGGGAAGGCCATGGCTGCATGGCATCATGGGAGTAGCCTCAACTTTACATCAAAAGATCAGGTTTCCAACTCCACAGGGAATCGCGGAAATACCAGGCGACCCCTCTGAAGCTCGTGCCTGCAATAAAATAGACACTCAGGCCAAAGAAAGTAGCAAAGAATGCTCGAGGCAATCTAAGCAACCAAGAATCACAGATGAAAGCATAGAGAAATTCATAGCTGAAACAGAAGCAGGAATGGCAAACATCAGGACAGACAACAGAAAAAGGAACCAACGTCTCGACGATAGAGAACAGTTCCTCGTAGCAGCAGGCTGCCTCCAGACTCCGAATGAACAATTGAGTGAGCCTAGCGAAGGCAAGAATATTCAACAAGAACCTTTCTGGTCAGGGTCGTTCGTCATAGAAAAGCAACTTGGGAACGACACGTATAGCTTAATCAACCTCGAAGGCCAGAAGTTAAAGACCCCAGTAGAGGGGAAGCATATGAAACACCTCGTCTAAGAAAACAAACTTCTTATGTAAGCAGCACTCGTAGAAAGATTGAATAAATGAAAATCGCACCATTTGATGCAACCTCTTCTGAAATCAAACTCCAGATCCTGTCAGGATGGGTAAAAAATCCCACCTGGCTAGGCAAAATTGCAAAGGCTTTAACGCCAAGGATAAACTAGCCATGACGCCATCTCCCCTAGTGCCTCGTCGCAAAATAAAAAGGCTTTAACGCCGAGGACAAAAAACGCCAACAATAAAAAGGCTGTAACGCCAAGGCAGAAAACGCCAAAAAAAAAAGACCTTGAATAAGCAGGCACATAACTGATGACCATATAAATCGTAAGGGCCCTACGAGCTATATGGCACAGTCCTCTACCCACAAGACACCCCGTTAGCGGTGGGCGCCTTGAATCAAGTCTACATAGGCTGATGATACATTCGTGCCCACTACCAAACGACCACGAGGACCTCACTTTCTGAGGCGTCGAGGGGACGATAAATGGGATTAACATCTACCTATAGAGGAAGATGGAACCCTGAGGCAGCTAATTAACTTGCATTTACGGAAAATGACAAATGAGTTATGCAGCCAAGGGACCTCCTCCAAATAAAAAACAGCCTTGAGGAGGGGCATAAAGGGAAAAATAAACAAACGAATCCTTTTTATATATATATAATCAGTGCAGGGCAAGGAAAGCGACAACAAAAAATACGTGTATAAACAAATGATTCGGAGTAACACAACCAAAAGAGGCATAGCAAAATGGCAACTAAGCATTTGAAAAACCTTCGCTAGGCACGAAGGGAGGCATCATCAAAAATTTCCATCTCCTCCATAAGACCTTTGCCAACTCAGATATTACCTTCGTGCGTCCGAAATACAAAGTGGTCTGACCTTGAAGGGGTAATCTCCTCACTTTCCTCTTCGCTATATGCTCGAGCAGGCTCTTGAAACAAATAATGACTCTCCTTATCAAAGACGACACCAGGGGCACGGCTAGTACGCCCATCAGTTTCTTCCTCAGTTTCTTCCTCACTTTCCTCTTCGCTGTATGCCCGAGCAGGCTCTTAAAATAAGTAATGATTCTCCTTGACAAAGACAGTACCTAGGGCTCGCCCAGCACATCCCTTAGTGGAACCCTCATGACTTTGGGTAACATTATCCACCATACTGACAGTCTTCCCCCCAGCACCAGGTGCAAGATCATTTTTTGAACCGACAGTACCATCTCTAGGATCCTCCTCGGGACCATACTCGGATCCACCTGGACCATCATGGACTCCCTCGATGTCCTCCTCGGTATCACCGCCAGGAATCCCTGAATTTCCGCCCTTGGAATCATCATCATTATCATCATCATCATCATCGTCATCATCACCCGGACCATTCAAAAACTTTTCTAGCAAGCCTCTCCTACGAAGATCATCCCTAGCTAAGGCTACATATACCTCCTGAGGGAGTAAATACTTATCAACAGGAAGTATGGCATCTGAGTCGCCCGCGCCAATAGGGACATAAGTAGGAGGCTCAATGCCAATGGTCCTAAAAAGAGAACGACCATGCTTTCGGCAGGCCATGCTAGTAGCAAAGGCAGTAGTTAGAGCAGATCTGGAAAGAAGTTCTTCGACAGCTTGACCGTGTCTTAGCTGATGATGCACGAGGGCAAAACCAATCACCATGTTCCTTACACTCGCCTGACATTTAAGACGAAATTCTCGTTCTTCGGACAGCCGCTCAGTGCACTTCGTCACCACTTCCGAGCGACGCTTGCGTTCAAGCTCAAGTTCTTGAGAAAATCTGTTCATATCGGCAGAACGACGCTGACGTTCTTCAGATAGTTCTCGGGTCAGTTGTTTAACCTTGTTTCAGCCTCCAACTTCCGTTCGGACTCATTCACCAACTGATTAGAAGCATCGTCTCTTGTCGCCACGGCATCAGCAACCTGCTTCCGCAAATTGGCTTCGATGCCTATAAAACATAAAAACAAAAAACATCAGAATGATAGGACGATCAAACTCACTCAAGGATACTTCAGAAGCAGAACAAATGAAAAGCTGGGTTAGCTCCCTGCTTTCTTTAAATATCATATATTCCGAAACCTCATGTTGATTAGAGAAGCGAGGCACAGAGGCATTCTTCCTAACATCTTCGGAAGTAATGGCCCCAATCTTAGCTAGTTCTATTCGATACTCATCAATGAGACGAGCAAAATAGTCTTTCGACTTCTTAGCTGTGGAACGTTCCAGACATATATCACTACAACTCCTTTCCAGAGTACCATTTTTCGTAACCAAATCGTTGTTGACATTCTTCAACGTTGCCAGCTGAACCTTCAAATTTTTTATATTCTCCTCTAACCTTTCAATCAAAACCCTCCCAGAAGCACTGATTGACCTCTTCGAGCGAGCTTCATCTCGCTCTCGTGTCAAACGATCCACATCTAGTTGGAAAAAATGATTCTCTCGGGCCAGAGCTGCATTCTTATTTCTCGCCTCCTCGAGAAGGCGCTCGGCTTGGTCCCCTTTTTTTCTCTCTTTAACAAAAAGACCTTCGGCTTCTTGTCTTTTCATCCTATAATAATCCATATCTTCTAAAGCTTTGTTCCTCTCTTCCAAAAGCCTACCACTATCACTTCGGTAACTCCCACTACCAGAGGCACTATGGGACGCTTGTCGACCCTCCCGAAGTCGGTCAAGAGCCAATCTGGCCTCTTGGAGTTTTTTCTCGCTCTCTTCCAGCTCGCCTTTTTAAGCAAGCAGCAAGTTTGTTCTTAGCATAACGCTGCAAAAAAACAAATATGTACATAAATGACAAAGATAAAAAGACTTACATATTGAATTCTTTTTCGCAAGAGCACTACGAACTTTCTCTCGAGCCAGCTCCTCTTGCATCCGGTAAAACTCTCGTTCAAAATACTCAGCCTCACCAGCTTGATCGAAGTTATGAGCCAAATTGCCAGAGGTATGATAGTCACCCTGACAAAAAAGATTGTAGATAAACAGTTAACACAAGGCCTCGGCAACATCAACATAAGGGCAAAAAAGCACGAAACCACAACTCACTGCTTGAAGAATAGCCAAGCTCTCCTCATAGGACAAGGGTGGACGGCGAAGGTCATAATCGGCCCTGGGACAGTCACCTCCAAAGATATCACCTAACTTCCTGCAGAAATCAGGATCTAAAGGACGCCCCAAGGGATTCGTAGCATAGGCTTCAAAGCGAGTTGAAACTTCAACAGTAAAATCACTAGGATTATGGTTTTCAAAAAGGACTTCTTTAAACCTTTCCACAATATATGATTGCCTATATTTACTAGCATAACTCGGAGCAGGCGGAAACTTCGAACTTTGCGGAAAACTGGCATCAAGTTCCTTGGAAGAATCCATCTCGACAAATGAACCGTCCCTTCGGGGAACAAGAAGGTCCACTGGTGTACGAGTAGAAAATCTGCATAGGTACATGAAGTACCACAGCCATCAGATATACCCATACATACAGTTATTTAACATGATTCCGAGGTACGAAGATCATAAGAACAATACTGAAGATGCTCAAATGACTATAATCAAAGACTAAATGTATGAAGATTTGTATTTCAATATTGTAACTACATGGATTATAACCCTAAGGAGCCAGAGGAGATACAGACCTAATCCCACTCTTGCCGCTTAGGTTCTACCCAAAAGAAATCCAACCCTTACAAAGTTTTCCAAGCTCGCCTTATATAGGCCGAGCTTGGGTGGTTTACAGCTAATAAGACAAGAGACTCAATCGTGGTGGTGTTAGTCCTTGTCGAGTAAGGAGGTTCCTTCGGTGGTACTCCGAAGTATGCTCTGGGACTTCGGTCCCTTGGTGCGGTCCGAATCTCTTTCGTCCGAGTCTTTACTCGTCGTGCTTGGTCTCATCCTTCTTTGGTTTGGTCCGAGGCTTCGTTGCTGGCTCTTCCAGCGCTATTCTTCTTCCTGGATTTACGACACGTGTCCCGAGGGGTTTTTACCCCCCACAGTTTGCCTCTTTCCTTTCCTTGTATCGAAGATGCTAGGAGAGAAAATTTCTTTTTTGGCCACCTCCTTCTTATCAAGTATCCCCACTACCTGTCAGGTGCGAGTTTTTCGACACGTTCTTCCCAAGCTCGAGGATTTCGTGGCTTTTTACCTTCTGACTGGTAGTGCCGGTTTCTCTTTCACTATTTAAGTTTCAATTCTCCCTCTAAAAATTCCTTAGTACTTTCGTATTCACCTTTCTTGGCGCCGGCGTTTTCTTTCCGTGAAGCCTCTTCAATTTGCAACTTTATATCAAGCGTTCTATCCGTCCTTTTCTCCATGACCCATCGTTTTAATCCTCTTATTCTTTCATAAAGTTGATTTCTTTTGAACATTCCCCTCCTTCCCTTTCTTTGCTCTGGATTGCCTCTGCTACTTCCGTCTGCCGGCGGTAGTACCTTTTCTTTTCTGCGTCTTCTTTTTCTATGTCATCTTCTTCTAAGGTTGAAGCCCTTTCTCTAAGGATGGACGATATGGATTTTGATGGAAAGGGCTTTCAGATTGAGACCGTTAATTCTCCCAGATTGACTCCAGAACTGGTCGAGGAGTACCGATGCAGCGAGGACAGACTTTTAGTAACATTTCATCAAATGTCTGCAGGGCTACTTCTTCCTCTTTACAAGTCTTTGAATCCTTTGTTTCTTCAAATCCTTTGTTTCTTCAAATCCTTTGCTCTCTTCCTAAGCCTCGAGGGGTGATGCAACTCACTTGCAGCTCTATTTTCCTTATCAATCAGTGGGTTCTTTGTTCCGAAAATAATTCCCCTGCCGGATCCACAGCGAAGTTCTACTTTACTGCTGAGAATTTCTTTAAACACTACGAGCCCTTTTTAACCCTAGACAACGAGTTAGCTCCTTGGGGAGTTAGCTTTCGGACTGTGGAAGGCAGCGAGAATATCATCCTCGAATCCTTGAATTATTCAATGGACGAAGATTGGTACTCGGAACCTATACTCCTCAAAGGTCCCGTACTCCGAGGTCGGAAGGACTCTGGCCGATTCTTTGCTCGGACCGAGTTCGATGCAGGGCATGAGTTTCAGACTCATCACTTGTTCTCCATTCACTTTTCTAACGAGGATAAAGGGTTATCCCGCTCATTTTCGGGAAAAGGTAAGGGTGTTACCGTGGAGACCTCGGGAAGCTTAAAGAGTCCTCGGGCAGATGAGGAGACTATGCAGCAGGTAACAAATACTTTCTTTCGTTCTTTTCTGAAGTATTCATACTTGCCTCTGTTTGTTTCCTGAGAAAGACGGATCCTTATCTGCAGGGACAGCCTTTGGGTGCCCTAAACCTTAGTCATGGTCTGATGAGCTTTGACTATGGGGGAAATTCAGGAGTTTCGCGGCCGCTGAAAAAATCTGTTTTTCAAACGATTCTTAGAGGAGTTCAATCTGGACGTCGTCGAGCTGCTACAAGACCTCCGAAGGAATCTACGAATGCTAGTAAGGAAATATCAGCACCGAAGGCAACTGAAATGGTTATCAAAGAGGTGGGTGCCGCGAGTCCTCTTGTTACTTTGCCTATTACTACCGTTGGTGCCTCTGCCTCAGCTATAGCAGGTCCTACCGTTGCTGCTA